>JAFFST010045534.1:0-14328 GCA_022414735.1 Noturus placidus
TGGCATTTTGGACCACAAAAATTAACACTAAAGTGTTACAAAACACTCCACAACACTTCACAAAAAAAATAAACTCCACAAAAAAGCGCCTATAGAATTATATTAAATGTGGTTTCAGGAGCCCCGAAAATTGCGTCTTACTCCATCTCTCGCTCAGCCGGAACTTCGTCTTTCATTTTTCTAAACAGTGCTTTAATCTTATTGAAGCACACTGTTCCAGTGACGCTTGGTACGTCTTTCGTCTCTTAAAAAACAGTGCTCTGAGAAGTTCAATTAGTCAGTGGTGTATCCTCACCTCCTGTTACCCTCGCCTTATCCGCTGATGTGTGTGTATAAATTTTTTCGTTCCCCCGATCCAGTGGCCTGGCATTGGAGATAAGAAATTCCCGAAGTGAGGTGATAAATACGCTCCTTAATCCTCCCTAACAAGGTGCCAGTCTGCCAGCAAGACCCTTCTACATTATTTCCATTTATCACAGGCCAAAATAGACAGGGACAGATGAATAGAGGGGTTATTCATACATAATCACAACATTTTGATCACTTACTTGAAGTGCCCTTTAAAAATGGCATAGCATTTTGAAGTTCTTCAGTGTTTTCTTCTTTTTTTGTCAAACACTGAGTGAGTCAGAGTGCACTATTATGGTAGCCCTTTTACTTTTTTATGGATGCTTCAAATGGAATAGCAAAACAGAGACTGGAGAGAAGCATAGTTAACCTGAAGATGATACGGTGAGAGAGAGATTTAAAGAATATCCTCTTATGCTGAATGCACACGACACAATGTTTGACTCGTGTACATGGTGACAAATTGCTGCACGTGCACGCGACGACTGCTTCATGTAGTGTGAGCGTTTCAGGTGAGCGAGGGGTGAGCCAGTGAGATTGAGAGAGGAAATCAAAAATAATCAGATCTGAGGAAACTCCAATATTAGGAGGAGCTTGCAATTTTTCAAAATCGCCGCAGATTTGCCTTAGATTTGGGCGTGTCATGTGACATCATAACAACACGCATGCAGCCAAAGCCCTCTTTGATTCACATGCACCGAACACGTGGACAGCTAAAACGTCTCATTTACCAACAAACCTCACTGCGAAAGAGTGTGCAACACAATTTCGTGAAATCGCAATTTCGCGGATTTAAGCAAGTTCTGCAAAAAGCACAAAAAACCTCAAGAACTGCATCGCAAATTTTGAACAAAAGTCACAGCAAATGCAAGCATTTTTGGCCGTAACAATCACAAAAACAAGCCTCCACGAAATCCTGTGCGGACTGAATAAATCTGCTCTTATGCGTAGCAGATCTCTGAATCCAGTTCTATCATCACATCTATTTGAATGTGAGAGCAAAATCTAGACTCAATGATATTGCTTCTGTACGAAATTATTTGGCATGACATACGCCAACGACATACGGTTGTTACGAATATCTGGTGATGCACAGTATAAAATTAGCAATGTTTCTTTTTCTCTATGCCTCCAGTTCTCTTTGCAGAGCAGACTTATTGCATGTATCTTCCCAAACCAGTATTTTCTCTTGTTTCCATTATTTTCTTGTTTCCCTACAAAGTAGTCCAGTGTCAGTTACTCTTGACACAGTCACATGCTGGACCACTTCATGATCTCCGCGTGAAAGATCATGCAGTGTGTGAGCCTTGTCTGGGATCGCGCATGCGGTGTGCACACCACAAAACCGCAAATGATAGAAGTCATGTAGTTTGAGCAGTGCAGCTATTCTGAGAAAGTCATGAAGTGTTCACTTGGCATCTATAGAAGCAGGTGCTAGGATGGAGGTTAAAGAATGAAATTGGGAATTGGTTCTTGGCAGGAGTGTGAAGGATGGCATTATTTGCAGGTGTAATAACATGCTCTGCTTGACATAAGCTGGCATCATGTGGAGAGAAAGAGGATGCTTGGTGTCAATTAGCTGGTTATATTGAGCCCTATGGATCATGAGGAAATGCGCACCCCTCCACCAACCGACTACCACCAGTGCAATTCCTCCCGCGCCAGGCTGTTAACACTTCTATTATATAACTTAGAACTCGTGCACCTGCCATCACACAACGTATCACCCTTCTTTCGTACAGTGATGTTTCCTCAGAGCATGCCCTGTGACCATTTTCTCTGGATAAGTCAAATGAAGACTGTAAGCAAGAAACAAATGGTAATGATGAGAAGATCAGCTTTTCTCAGGTTCTCCTCGTGTAAAAATGAATGACCTCAAAGCAAATAATTTATTATCTCACAGTACCTTGAACAGTGTGTACCTCTATTCCCATTGTACTAGCGTTTTCTCTCTTATCATGGAGAGATGTAGAGTGTGTGCACGGCTATAACTAGCGTCTTGAGGGAGCAGTGTTATGGGCAGGATCTTAACAGGAATGACTGGTCTCCAGAGACCCGCTCCACTGCACCCAGCAACTCTCAAAAGCTCTTTCAATTTTAGGATGGGATTAGAATATAAGACAAACTCAGCCATAATGGCCAAACTGAACACTCTTGAAATGTTATATGGCTATGCACTTTTTCTGTCTGAGTCTCCTGCACCAAGCTGGAATTCATTCAAAGCATTCAGAAGATTATATCAGTTCACAGTGGGAATTAAATTGGATTATTTGACAAATCTGTTTTTAATTACGAGCTTTACTGAAAAGTCATTTTTTTATCTACTTCAAAATGAATTAAGTTATTGTCATTAAACCTTTTAAACCTCAAAAATAATGAAATATCTTGGTTAATCACTTCGTTGTTGTTGTTTTTTTCATCAGGATCCCCATTCAGGTCTTTCCTTCTAGTCGTGCTTCACGCAATTTACTGTTGCGACTTTTTCCTTCACCACCATTGTTTTCTCCATACCCCGTGATGGACAGGTTCCCAGTGGTGCAGATAGATTTCCTGCAGAGCTGAAAACAAACCTTCCAGCTCCATCCTACCCAGTGCTGCTATGAATTTTTGCACAGCTATAACATCATAGCAGTTAACAGCTGGCCACTATATTAAACAAGAATACTGAAGAAAAAAATGGGAAGAACATGGTTGCTCTCTCTCTCTCCCTCGCTCGCTCTCTCTCTCTCTCTCTCTATTGTATTGTGTGATCCTACTTGGAGACAGTGCACCCAATGGAGAACAGTGACGTCAGTTGACCAAAGCCCTGCTGAAATGGATTGGAGTTATTAGTACAGGAGGTGTGTGTGGCCTTGTTCTTCCCTGAAAGCATCAGTCCTGTTTGTATATCTTCCAGTTGAGGAACCAAAGAAAGCAATTAGGACTATATGTGTACATGTTTTTGTGTGTAAAAGAAAGAATTTTTTTTTATGCTTAGTAAGAACTTGGGAATGCGTTCATCTGAGCACCTCGAATGAAAAACGTTAGGTGTAGAAAAGCTTGGATTTGATGCCTCAGTTGGATGCCTGGGTATGCAGTTTTGGAGGAAGGAGAAGGAAACCAGTGGTGGAAGAAATTGGGCTTGCTTTGCTTGAGATGGAAAATCTAGGGGTCACTGTTCCTTGCAAATGAGATGGCGGTTTATTCATAGGGAATGTGAAAAGAAAGGGACCCGTGTACTGGTTTGCTCAGAATGCTAAAGTAAGTTTTTTGTAACTGACATCTGACGAGCATAAACAATCTATCTACAAGTTGTATTTGCTCCTCAGAAGACACTTCACAGGTCACACATAAATGTTAGGTTGCGTTCAAATTATGATGATGCGTTCAGGAAACCTGATCCTGAGTGTGAACGCATTGTGTTCAACTATATCACATCATTCATTTGTTTATTCATTTATCTTTAGTAAGCACTTTATACTGGACACCAGTCCATCTCAGGGCACCATGCACACACATTCACCTGCTTCACACCTGGGATTCACGTACGTGATGGGTCCTGGGTGATCAGATCACAAGCGCACAGCCGAGACTCACAACCGTTCACACCTGCCATTACGAATGCGTCTTTATTTACCACTTGTGATCGGAATCGGATTTCATACATAATTTCCGCAGGAGGAAGGCTGTCATGCACATTTATTGCATCAGTCTTCCGTTGCATTTAGTTTCAAACATTTTACTCACATGGTCTGCTAACAAAACCTATAAAAGAATGAAAGATGAGACAACAAATGAAGCTGTGAATATCAGCAGCTTTCGTCTCTGCTGTAATAGTGTTGAAGAACCTGGAGGAAACCCACACATACACAGGAGAACACGCACAGAAACTCCACACAGATAGTAACCTGAGCTCCAGATTGAGTCAGGGATGATTAGGATGTGAGGCGAAATGACAACAGAACAGTTCAATTGTTCTCATCTTTTTTCATCTCCAAATCGAGCATTCTGTGGTCTTTAGTGTAGTGTTACGTACTAAGATTTCTCTTCTCAAAGAGACATGTCCAGCACACGATATTCTTCCACCCATCTCACCCAGGCATGCCTTTCATGTTTTGACAAGTGACTACATGCTCCTGCTCTCTCCTTACGTCCTGCATTGACTAGATGTGTGTGCGTGTGTGTGTGTGTGTGTGTGTGTGTGTGTGTGTGTGTGTGTGTGACAGGTTCCTAATAAGTAGAAGAGGTTATGTCATGCAGCACACTGAGCACTGAGGGAGAGCTGAGACCGCTGACAGGTCTGAGTCTATCTGATGGTTCAATCTGTCTGTCCCTGCCACGTTACCTACACTTACGGCTCTATGACCAAGCTACCTTACTTGCAGTAAAACAGCAGGGAATAGCCACCATCAGCACTATACCAGCAACACAAGAAGAATCATTTCTCATTTATATATTCATTCTGTTGCCAGTTAAAATGGACAAAATATGTTGGAAGTGGATATTACAAAAACCATTCCTCTGGGTGGAAAGCACAGTTATACGATCTGATTATCACTGATGCAACCTGTCACAACACAACAGTAGGCTTGATTTAGGTTATAGGGAAGCATTGTTTCCTGTGACAGATGTCATTTTTTTTAACCCCCCCACCCCCACCCATGCACACATATCTATTTTTAGTTAGATAATTTAGTTCTCTCCTTACTATACTTCGACTTCTTTTTTGTTTGTTTTTAACAATTTATCAATACAATACCAATGGGTAAAAGATTTCTGTTCGATTGATTGACTGACTTATGTATGAACAACATTCTGTAATGTGTAGCTCAGGTTGTTTTTAATACTTTCCTTCATCATTCAGCACCTTTATCCTGGTCACTGCTATGCGTTTGTAGCACAGACTGTGTCAGAAACATAGCCCTAGACAGTTTCATTATACACTCGCTGTCCACTTTAATCAGCCAATCATGTGCATGGGCACAGACTCACTCTGGACAGTCAAAGATTAGATGATAAAATTTATTTTTTCTGCTCACCACAGTTGTAAAGCGTGCCTATATGATGTATTATAGATTTCCTGTCAGTTCAGACCAGTCTGGTCATTCACCGCTGATCTCCACTCACAGGATGTTATTTGTTTGTCACACCATTCTAGAGACTGGTGTGTGAAAATCCCAGGAGATCAGCACTTTCTGAAATACTCAAAACACACAGCACACCTGGTACCAACAACCAGGCCACGATCTAAGACACAGGGATCACACTTTTTCTTCATTCTCAATGTCAGTGTGAATACTAACTGAAGCCCTTGACCTGTATCTGCAAGATTTTTTTGCATTGAGCTGCTGCCACATGAGAACTGCATGAATGTGCAAGTGTACAGGTGTTCCTAATAAACTGGACTGTGAGTGTTAAAACATATTTTACCGAATTGTTATTGTCAATGAAATGTTTTGTTGCTTATATACCACAGTGGTAGCTTGCAGATCAGTTTGTGTTAAATATACATGCCAGGTTGCTAATCACCACAGGTATGTGCAAACACTCATTGAAGAGATAATTAGGGGTAAATGGCGCACTTATATAGCGCTTTTATCCAAAGCACTTTACACTGTGGCTCATTCACCCATTCACATACACACTCGCAAGGACACTTCGGTATGTGGAGTCATGCAGGCCAGGAATCGAACCGCCAACCCTACGATTAGTGGATTAGTGGAAAAACCCACTCTACCGACTGAGCCACAGCCGCCCATAATGTGGCGGGTAATGAGTGTGTTGAGATGTTTCTGATTAGGTAATGGAAGTAGGACAAGTGCAGTATTAATGCAGTGTTGCAGTGTAGTTATGTAATGATATATGTAGAATTATTATTTTTTTTAAACCAATATTTCTGAGCTCTTTCAGAGAAAAATGCTTTCAGTGTTTAACTTTATAAAAATGATCTGAATATAGAATGAATGTAATGGACTTTCATATATTATTGAAAACATTAAATTATCAAGTAACAGGCGGCTGTGGCTCAGTGGGTAGAGCGGGTGGTCCACTAATCCACTAATCGTAGGGTTGGTGGTTCGAATCCCGGCCCGGGTGATCACATGCCAAAGTGTCCTTAGGCAAGACACTGAACCCTAAGTTGCCCCCGATGGCAAGCTAGCGTCGTGTGCGAGTTTTCACTGCATTTTGCGACAGGACACAATCACACACGGCAGTGCTGAGCCGTTTTACGGTAAACAAGAGAGCACGGCTGCATCCGAAACCGCGTGCTTACCTACTATATAATAGGTGATATACATGTATTTTAGCTAGTATATAGTAGGTAAGTACGCGGTTTGAGACAGCCCACGGCTTCAAGCAGTCATCTATTTGCACGTATACCATGACAAATAATTAACTGCACATGAAGCTTTTGTAAAATTTTTAAATGAAACACACAGAACTGTATACAGTACCATAACGAAGTTAATGTTAATACGTGAAATTCTGGAGGGAATGTGGGTCGGTGTGGCGTGGGGACTTAATGACGTGTGCCGTTAATCCATCTATGTTCAATAACATGTAAAACAGGAACATGAAATATTCTAAAGGCGACTCATGTAAACACCTTAATCACAATTTTGTCTTTTTCAGAATAAGGTCAATAATTGGATAACTGCTGTCCATATAAATGTGGTCAGTGAGCCTGTGTCCACTGTAGACAGGAACCCGATGTGGTCTTCCTCTGTTGTAGCTCATCCTCCTGAAGGTTTGATGTGTTGTGTCAGCCTGCTTATAAGAGTGGTTATCGGACTTTCTGTACCATTCCTGTCAGCTCCTGTTTTATGTGACCCTTAACTGAAGCAATTGCTCTGTTTTGATAGATTGCGCCGTTGCCACATAATTGGCCGATTGGATAATTACAAGAATGTACAGGTGTCCCTAATAAAGTGAAAGCTGAATGTTTATCGCAATATATTGCAGCATATTTACAGCTGGATTTAATGCAGGTCCAGCTGATTCTGTGCCCTTCTTGACCTATTTGCTACCCAAATACATTTTTATATGCGAGAAATTCAGAAAGCTGCTGGTGTAAGTTTAGCTAATGTACATGCTGAGGTAGATTAGCTTCCTCACCTACAACACAGCCTTTCTATGCTAATTACATTATCGCTTCTTATTAGACTTAGCCCTCTTTGAGTTAGGTGACCTAACTTATCATTAGTAATAGCTGTCTGCTGATCATTAACCAGCTGCTTAGCATAACAGTGCTAAGTAAACGAGTCTTAAGTGATTGGTTGCAAATGTCAAAGGCAGTAATGAATTTACCCAGAGCACTTTATTATAACAAGTTGCACTGTCAGTGGAGGAGTTTTCTTGCCGTTAAACTCCAGAACGTGAACAATACTTTGGTAAGCATGGAAACATACACGAAACATGAAGTGAAGGTGACAAAAGATAGACAATGAGAGCTACCAAAGACAGAACTTAAATACCAGTGCTCAATAGAGTGCTGCGAAAATCCGTCCTAAAACCCGGAAGTGAGTTAGCATTTTAGCACTTCCGGTTCCATCGTCCCGAAGTCTGGGGTTTTTTTGAATGGGTTTTTGGTTAAATGCCTGAAATCAGGTCTGAGGTTAACTCAAACTCAAGATATTTTCATGTTTTATTCTACGATATAAAATACATCAGTGATACTCCACTCGTGATTTTTTAAGATTTTAGGTGTCTTGAAAAAGGTGGTTGCTAACAAGTGGCTAAATGGGACTACAGAGGTTGTCAGGGACATTAAACGTGATCACGTTGAACAGGAAAACTCATCTACTACAACCTTGTTGTGTTTATACTTGTGCTCTTGTGAACTATTCCAACTGTAATTTTCCAACTTGTAGATTTATCAATTTATATTATTTTCCATTTGAATTGGGTTTTTTTTTTTTCAAATTGTGCTGCTATAGATTCTAGAATAACCAATTAATAGTTTTGAACGGTACAAAATTATTCAAACATACATTATGAGAATTTATATATGTGTGTGTGTGTGTATATATATATATATATATATATATATATATATATATATATATATATATATATATATATAAACACAATGAGATGGATTTTAAAGCTTTTGAGTTCCTGGAGGCACATTTATCATACTTATAAAAAAAATAATTATTCTTTAAAGTTTATCAAAACTGCAGAAGTCAAATAAATAATCCTATTGGATTTTCGTTGAGGGAACCAGAGTGAGTGTATCTTCTGGGTTGGCCTACAAAAATACGTCATTCTTACAGCAATCTCTAGATTACAACGTGACACAGGGCATGTGATTAACGTGACGGGCTGGGGGTGATGGGAAATTTTGTTGGAAACGAGGTTGTGCTAACCTAACAATGCATAGAATGTACGCACAGATTCTCATAGTGAAAGTAACCAGACACAAAATTTTCATGGCTGTTATTCTTCTCTTTAACAGATTATTAACAGCAGTACTCTATTCTGATTGATGTTTATTGGCTACATGAATTCCAATTCAGCTATAAATTGGATTATTAATGGATTATTAGGCTGTATGTAAACATATCAATTGTCTTCTATCCAGAGTGATATCCATGTCTTCTATCCAGATATGATAAATGGGCATCAATGGCTGGCTGAATGAAAAATGTTTTTGTGCCCCACTTAGCCCATGATTACTATTCAACATGTATCTTGGGATTATAACAATGATAATTGAACAAGGGTGAAGCAGGGGTGCACTTGACCTGAGTTTAAATCGCTGATGGAGAACAGCCACACAAATTCATTTATAATCCTGAGTCCACTGGGGACAGGCAGGGCACGAGCCAAAAATCTCGTTGATTGTAGCTTTCCACAGTGGAGCTGTGCCAACTGAATCACCTTTTCTCACATCAACCTTATGGGTGTACCCACAAACCTGCTTAGGAGTCTGGAAAGAAATGAGATCGAGGAGTCTTTATTCTTCATCTCAGCTTGTTCCCTTTCCATTGGAGTCAATAGTATAGGCATTCTTTGTCTTCATTTTCCTTTCATGTCAATCTTAGATATGTAATTTTTTTCTAGGTTTTTCACAACTCCTGCCCTGTATCATTTTGTTGATCTCATCACTAGTTTCCTCTCAAGGTCAGCTATGCTGTCATCCAAATTATTGCTGATTTGCACCACACTGCTGTGCTCTAGTGTAGCACTGAAATAAATATTCACCGGCACATTCCCCACATCGACACTGAGACTATGCATCGTCAGAGCCAATTTATTTAAGCCACTGCTTCCTGGAAAGACTTGTCTCTGAAAGATTTACACGATAGACCATGCCTAATGATACAACCCCAGTTCCAAAAAAGTTGGAACAGTATAGAAAATGCTAATAAAAACAAAGAGGAGTGATTTGTAAATGTACTTTGACTCATATTAAAACAAAAAACACATTAAGACAAGGCATTTGATGTTTTACCTAATCAACTACATAGTTTTTTGAAGAAAAATATCGACTTATAAATTGATGCATGCAACACATTCAAAAAAAGTTGGGACAGGGACAATTTAGGACTAATAACAGTCTAGCAAGTTGTAATAAGAAGGTGATGTGAAACAGGTGAAGCAATCTTCTAATCATATTATATAAGGAGCCTCTGGGAAAATGCCTAGGCCTTCAAGAGCAAGGATAGGTCGAGTTTCGCCAATCTGCCAAGAGATACGTCAGTGAATAATCCACCATTTTGAGAACAACATTCCCCAAAGACAAATCGGTAGGATTTTGTGCATTTCACCTTCTACAGTGCACAATATAATTAAAAGTTTCAAGGAATCCGGTCAAATCTCAGGGAGTATACGGCAGGGCTGAAAACAGATCCCTCAGACATCACTGTCTTAAAAACCATCATGAGTCTGTAATAGATATCCTGACATGGGCTCGGGAATACTTTGATAAACCTTTGTCAGTCAACACCATTCGTCGCTGCATCCACAGATGCAAGTTAAGGCTTTACTATGCAAAGCAGAAGCCATACATCAACACTGTCCAGAAGCTCCAGCAACGTCTCTGAGATCGGTCTCATCTGAGATGGACAGTAGTACAGTGGAATGGTGTTTTGTGGTCTAACAAATCAACATTTCAAATAATTTTTTGTACAAAAAAACGTCCTGTTCTCCGGGCCAAAGAGTAAAAGGACCATCCAAGCTGTTATCAGTGTCTGGTGCAAAAGCCAGTGTCTGCCATGGTATGGGGGTGTATCAGTGCCCATGGCAGGGGTAACTTGCACATTTTTGTGGACATCATTAATGCAGGTAGATATGCTCACATGGCCAGCCTGCAGTCCTGACCTGTCTCTGACTGATTATGTGTGGCACATTATGAAGTGCAAAATAAGGCAACGAAGGCCCTGTACAATTGCGCTGCTGAAGAAACGCATAATGGATGAATGGGGGAAAATTCCTCCTGCTAAACTTAACCAACTGGTGTCTTCAGTCCCAAACGCTTCATAAGTGTTATTAAAAGAAAAGGTGATGTTACACAGTGGTAAACAGACCAAGGGTCC
This sequence comes from Noturus placidus, assembly GCA_022414735.1. Classification (NCBI taxonomy): domain Eukaryota; kingdom Metazoa; phylum Chordata; class Actinopteri; order Siluriformes; family Ictaluridae; genus Noturus; species Noturus placidus. The sequence goes on from JAFFST010045534.1 coordinate 10,869, forward strand.
CAACTTTTTGAGTGTGTTGCAGTCATCAGATTTGAAATGAGTGTATACTTTCAAAAATAAATTTAATTCAGAAAGTAAAACATCAAATAATGTGTCAATAATGTGTTTTCAATATAGTACAGTGTGAAGTGAATTTTCAAATGATTCTTTTTCTTTTCTTTCTTTTTTTTGCATTTTCCATACTGTCCCAACTTTTTAGGAAATGGGGCTGTACAACTGGATTGATTGTAGGATGACATTGCATGGATACCATATGACATATGGAACATTATTAGAGTTATGTACCTTATGATCAAATTAGGTTAAGTTCGGTTCAACTTTGTTGTCATTGTCAGAGTACGACAACAGAGGCAATGAATAGCAAATACGTTAAATGAAATAAATAGGAATTATGGTGCAATAGGTTGAGATAACCAGTATACAGATAAAGGTAAACACTATGATGCATGCAGTATGATACAGTAGATCCATACAGTGGATTACAACACTTGCAAATAATTACAGATAATAGCATTAATGTACCATACAGTATAGTATTCTTAGTTATCTAGTAACTATGCAAGAGCAAGTCATGAACAAATGCAATAACTATTTGAGTTGAATAATACATTATGCTTCATTATTAATGAATGGACCTAAAAAGTAATTATATTGTTTCCCTTGTGGTTAACATGAGACAAAGACAATGTAGAACTAACAAATAATTGAAGCAGGTCATGAAGGACCATGCTTTAAATATTCATACTGCAAATCAATAACAGATACAGGAACAACCCTGAAATATGTTTCATTTGTAAATAATGAACCTGAACAGTTCCAGATCCACAGAATAACTGTGAAATAAATAAAATAAAATAAAATACCATTTTTATCATACATATGAACAATACATACATACAATATTTTAACTAATTCATTTCACATAGTTCATAATTTGCTCATGATTTGCTTTTAAATAGTCACGAGATTGCTAAGCATTTTAAAATCTGTACAGTAATTTTATTGGTTTTGGTATTACATAGGATGTGGCCTTTGAATCACTGGATATAGGCAGGCTCCATTGTCCATTACTCAGGGACACATTTTAATATGAGCTGGTTATTTTTAATAATGCTTTAATGCATGCTTTAGTATCACAGTGTGGTGACCTTGCATTAAGCTGTTAATGGAGCTCTTACAAAAAAACTGAGGTCACAGTTCAGCGTGTGTGATTGCTTAGTTGTTCATTTTTCCTGAATACCTGGGGGGGGTCAACACAGTGACAGCCTTTCCCCAATTATCTGCCAAAGCCTGTTACTTCTTACTGATTTAAAAGCACACGCAATATGATTATGACTAAATTCAACGAAACACAATGCCCTTCTAATGATATTAGCCGTCTAGCACACACCTCTGGGTTTAAAGTTACATACCAGCTGCCATTTGTTCCAGGCTGCTGTAGTACATGATTAGGGCAAACAAATCTGACATAGAACCTGGGCAGCTGGGGAGTGGAGAAAAGTTCACGCGAAAAGTTTTCTGTCTCAGGAATGAGGCTTCTTTAGACAAACAATATTTGACAGATTGTTTACAAGCACATATATTAGTGAGAACTTGTAATAAATCTTCTTGACATTTGTTAAACTCACTTTCATAAAAATGGTCTTTTATAGAATTTGACAGTTACACCTTCCTGGATCGTAAATGTTCCTGAAAATATTCAGGAACATTTGATGATCTTATTATTGTTAGAGAGCTCTGTTGTCTGGCGGCCTGACCGTGTGTTTCTGGTTCTGTGTAACTGAATTAGTGAAGTTGCTTGGTGTACACGTATAAACTTTTCTGTCCCTCTCCTCTGCACTTGTTTTTTACTTTATGGCACGGTGTCAAACGCAAATTCAGAGCCACATCAGCAGTCTTGTGAGCCCTTAAAGAGTTGTAAACTAGGGCTATCAATAATAAAAGAGAAGGCTAACTATTAGGCCAAGGTGATAACTTTTATTATACTTATTAAAGTGTCTTTTTAAATCGATATATATGTTTTCAAAATAGTGAAAATATTCATAATCTCTCTTTGTGCTCAATTAGCTTTTATTTTTTCATTTGATATTGGTTCTGCTACTAGAGCTGCAATAACTAATCAATGAGTCTCATTATTGATTAGTCGGTCTGCGTGAGGTGTAGGACATGTTTACTCACTACGTTACTTCTGTTCCTAAAACAGGCTTCAGAGAGTAAATAATAAAGTAGTGTCCCAAGTGACATACTTTGCACTTACACTATGCACAGTGTACTCTACCGTCTAGTGTATGAATTTTAGAAAGGTGATATAGTCTCAAATGGAACACTAGCAGGGTTTTTACAGTGGCGCATGGCGTCATACGGTTGTAATTCGACACCGCTAGCTTTAGCAGATACCACCAACATTGACTTTCTTCAGTTTACTGTTTATCTTACTGTTAATTAATCAATTAATCAATTTGTATAGCGCTTTTTACAATGGTACATTGTCTCAAAGCAGCTTTACAGAAATATAATTTTTTACATTTTACATTTACAAGCGACTTACAAATGAGAGCACATTCACACACCAATGGTAGCAGAGCTGCCATGCAAGGTGCTAGCTTGCCATTGGGGGCAACTTAGGGTTCAGTGTCTTGCCCAAGGACACTTCGGCATGGGATCACCCAGGCTGAGGTTTGAACCGCCAACCCCACGGTTAGTGGATTAGTGGACAACCCGCTCTACCGACTGAGCCACAGCCGCCCTGTTACCTTTTATTCCCAACATGACCTCAGTCACCATCAGACAGAGACGAAATTGTCAAGTGACTGAGGAAGAAAGTGTGCAACCTCCAAGTCCTCTAAGACAGGGGGGTGTTTTATATTAAATACCACGGAGAAGATCAAACGTCATAAAGCGGAGTTTGTGTAGCACTGAAGCATGACAGTGATGCGTGAATTGCTTAAAAAGTTTAGTTTAATTTAAGTTTATTGTCATTATATGCTGTGTTTGCACGCTTGCTGTGTAAATTCTGTTCTTTATTATAATGGTAGTGATCTGTTAGTAACGAGGCCACATTGCTCTTCACTCACAATGCAGACAGGAGCACGAGTGGGAAGTCTAATTAAAACACTCCGATCATAAGTAAAACAGAATGAAAATACTATTACCTAAAGGCAGTGATTAACTGAAACGACAAGCTGCAGTGAAAGTGAGGTTTAATGATTCATTTAGGACTGTAGTTTAATTCAGTGCTTTTTGTGCACCCATAAAAGTAATGCATAAATACTATTATATAATATAAACTTATATATATATATATATATATATATATATATATATATATATATATAGTGCCTTGCGAAAGTATTCGGCCCCCTTGAACTGTTCAACCATTTGCCACATTTCAGGCCTCAAACATAAAGAAATAAAACTATAATTTTTTGTGAAGAATCAACAACAGGTGGGACACAATCAT
>JAFFST010045534.1:17639-28295 GCA_022414735.1 Noturus placidus
ATTCTACCAAGAGGGGATAGTGGTAGAGCTGCCCATCTTTGAAAGGCTGACTTCATGTGTGAGATTAAAGCTGTGAAATTCGCCACCATTAATGCAGAATAGGAATGAGTGACGTTAACTTCGAGATATTTGAATTTTGAGTGCTCCAAGCGAAAAGGTATTTCAGTCTGTTTTATCCTTTGGCCAGATTGGTTTATGGGTAAACATTCCCTCTTTGGTAAGTTCAGTTTATACCCTGAAAATTTCCCAAAGTCATTTAATACACATTTTATCTCTGGAATAGATGCAATTGGATCCATAACATAAAGTAGTAAATCGTCGGCATACAGCGCTAGTTTATGTTCAATTCCATTGCGAACTATATCCTGAAATACAGGAAGAGTCCTGAGCATGATCAAGAGAGGCTCAATCGCTATGGCAAAAAGTAAGGGAGACAGAGAACATCCCTGGCGCGTACCCCGTGACAAAGTAAAATAGTCAGACTTAGCATCGTTGGTACATATGGAAGCCTGCGGTTCCGCATATAACAAATGCACCCACGATATCAGTCCATCCCCAAAGCCGAACCTCGTTAGCACTATGAAAAGATATTCCCATTCGAACCTATTAAACGCCTTCTCTGCGTCCAAAGAGACGACCACTTCAGAGGCGTTGCTGTTCTGTTTTGAGTACAAAACATTGAATAAAGTACGAATATTAGAAGAGGAATGCCATCCTTTTACAAATCCTGTTTGCTCCTCTGAAATAATGTTAGGCAGAATCCCCTCCAGACGAGAGGCCAGGAGTTTAGCTAAAATCCTGACATCGACATTGAGGAGGCTAATGGGTCTGTATGAATTACACAATGTCGGGTCCTTCCCATCTTTGAGCAACAAAGTTATGGTTGCTTGTCGTAATGTTTGTGGCAACGTCCCTAATTCTAGGGACTTCTTTGATGTAGTGTGAATTGTATATGTGAAAATATTAACTGTTGTATCAGGGGTTAACACTTAGAAGGTGGGGATACCCAACCTCTTTCTTAGATGCGAATAAGTACACGTTCTTATGTACGTTATGTACGTTATGATCATAACGTACTTACTTTTAAGTACATTTTTGCTGTATTTGTTTCAGTCCTAAAGGCTTAGATTGAAATATTACCAATTGGTCAGTTTGGGCATGAAAATAATATAAAAAAAAGATGTTCTGCTCATTTTCTGGAAAATATTCATGATACAGTACATCCTGTAAACTAGCAAAATAAACACATTTTTGCTTTAATTATCAACAACAGCTATCAAATGTCTTAAATAACATTGTTTTCAAAATATAATTTTTAAAAATCATTTCTCTATAGAGCCATAACTGGATAACAATCATTAATATTAATATTAAAATTATTATGCCATGCTGTGATTTCCATCAAATTATAACACCAAAGCTCAGCTCTGCTTGCTGTTTACATACACCAAGGTCGATCTCCATTCAAAGTCATTAAGAAATCGGAGTCTTGATTATTACTCTTCTCTTGCTAGAAGTTATAAATACAGGTACTGGACCACCATTCCTCTCCATGTTCATCCATTATCTCTGTCCTCCATCTTGTGTTCCTTTTTTCTGATTTTCTCTACTCTCCATGAGAGCTTTAGCCACTGTGTGTTACTTGAAGTTTCTGTTCATTTTCACATACACTATCAATCCATCATGCTGTTCATGAACTGCTGACCACAGACGCTTTCAGCATATAACTACAGCGTCAACAGCTTTTTCACTCTAGTGGTTTCATGATAAAACGATGGCCTGTGTTGGTTAGTGCAGGGATTAGACTACATTAAGGAGGTACACGTCGTAGACTTTAATTGAACTTTTTGTCTATGATTTTTTTTTTTTGTATTTATTGCATCTGTGCAGAGATTACAAATCACCAGTGTAGCACGGTCAGACTTGATAGACTTATCTACTGTGTATCAGCTGGCAAATTCCCCTGCACCTCGTTTATACTACAAATCACCTGTTCTGTTTCTGTTTTCCCACAGTTCCTTTATTCCACACTGTAGGAAGTGTGTTAAAGGGTTTTCTACTAATTGTAGGGTTGGCGGTCCGATTCCCAGCCCACTTGACTCCACATGTCCTTAGGCAAGGCACTGAACCCCAAGTTGCTCCCGATGGTAAGCTAGCGCCTTGAATGGCAGCTCTGCTACCATTGGTGTGTGAATGAGAAACAATGTAAAATACTTGGTAGAGCAGACCATCAAGATAATGTTTACAGTGGGCAAAATTCTCAGAGACTTGTAAATCCATTTTCATATATCAAAGTACTATTGATCATTGTGTGAGTGATTTAATTCAACAGGTCAGAAAAAATCCTTGTCTCCGATCTGGCCTTCGCATTCTTCTTCAGATTATATTAGCTAACTCGCTGTCACTCGCTTCTCTTCAGCGATCGCTCATCGTTCATGTCAGTGAATGAGGTGCAGCACCAGCTAGGAGGAAATTGGATCTTGCGCTTGTCAAAGGCTGCATAATTGGTCTCTGCTCCCATGTCGTGCCACCAGGCTGATAGCCTCTTTGACTAAATCATTTTAATTTAGCTTTGACAGAATTAAGCGGCTAGAAGAGAGACGTACTCATACACCTCTCAGTCGGAGTGACCTTCTGCTTGACATATTCTTGTTCTTCCATATCTGCATTTTATTTGTCGTCTTTCTTTCAAGGAGAATGCAGATGAATCTCCGTGACACTCAGAAGTATTAAAAATGTACAGGGGTTCTGTCAGGTGACCGATTTGATGTGAATCCTGCAAGGTCAGTCCTTGCAGTTCAGTATGTGCCTGGAATATTTTAATTTTAATGATGCAGGCACAAGTCAGTATTATAAGTGTGGTGGGCTAGGAAAACCCCTTATAGTGTAGGTAACTAGCCAGGATTTTACCTCTCCAGTAACAGTTTCAGACCCACAGAATTCATAACTTATATTTTCCTGAGCTAACTCAGCTGACATTCAATTATGGTTAGCTAGCTATTTAGCCAAAAATTGGTATCAAGTAACTTTGCTTCCACCTTAAATCATGATGTACATTTTACAGTAACATAAAGTAAAATGTTAATGTTCACATCAAATATCAGATTGTGATCTCAGTGACTTTGACTGTGGCTTAGAGTCTGCTGAGCTCCTGGGATTCACACACATCACCTAGTCTTTTTCCGCTCAGCATCTGTCCAAGTTTGGTGAGTCTCAGATTCCTCTTCTTGGCTGACAGGAGTGGAACATGATGCGTTTTTTGCGGTTGCAGCCAATCATCCTCATGGTTCAATGTGCTGTGCTTTTGAGATGCTTTTCTGCTCACCACATTTGTAAAGAGCACATATGTAAAGAGTTGCTGTAGCCTTTCTGTCAGCTCAAACCAGCCTGGCAATTCTCCTCTGACGTCTCTCGTCGACAAAGTAACAATAACAACAGTGATGCTCCAGTAACATTTCAATATGTGCTAAACAAATATGAAAGAAAGTAATGTGTGAACTCACAGCCTGTGAAGAGTTTAATCGTTCCCTACTGTTAAAGGTACCATGTCCTGTCTTGTACTGTAAAATGTAATTGGTATCTTATTGTTTGTGATATACCGGTAGAAATTCTCCCCACAATAAGAAGTCTTCCTCCGATTATAACGATAAAGCCTAGTTGATGACATATTTATGTGAGCGACGGTCTGCGACCCGTTCGCAGCTCACCTGCAGAGCAAAAACAAGTACGGTGGAAGGTAGACGTCAAGCTGAGGAGGATCTCAATTCTCACAAAGATGTATTCTATGTGTTCGTTCTTTCAAGGTAGGCTGACGAGACCGCAAGTCCGTTCTTTGTGTTCTTAGAATTGAATTGAAAAACTGCCAAAAATCTTCTATAAACTTCTATGAACAGAAATAGTGTAAATCTGTCAAAACATTATATTATCCGTAACCAAAATGTAGGTCTGTTATATTTTAATATTTTGCTCTACAGCTATTTGTTCATGTGTTTAACAATAATTGCAATAATTGGGGGGTGATGGGTTCATGGAGCACTAATAACCTGAGGTATACATTTAAAGGTTACACTTTGCTTGGTTCTTGTTTCAAGTAGACAAACTACTTCAAGTAGACAAACAAGGCATAAGCAATCAGTTGAGCAGTTACTTGAACTGACATTATAGCATCAGTGCGCATTAGAGCTTAAGATAAAAAGTTTTCTGAGGTTCATTAGCTGTAATTGTCTACTCATTTCCCCCAATTGCTTATTATTTTCATCCCATTAGTGCTAATGGTGCATTCTATTCCTCTGTAATTTAATGTGAGATTTCCTAATGTCATGACTTTGCCTTGCTTATAACATGAGATGTTAATTCACATTTAGCTGTGTTTTTTTTTGTCACGGGAAATAGGCAGTAGGTTGAAAGACAATAAAAAGGAGAGAGAAAGGGAGAGAGAGAACCACACCAGTGCTTAAAATGGGTGTGGGGGGGGGTCCTGTTTGGGCGGCAGGGAGGATGGGGGGGGGGGGTTATACGGGGGGGGCATTGAATTCTAAAGGTCATATTTTACAATTAGTCCGAGACTCAGGCAGGCTCCTCTGCTCGGAGCAAAGAGAAAGCATCTGTCTTCATGTTCCTGCCATTTAGAAGAAACATTATGTCTTTTCTTAGTACTTTGTTTCTATCTGTCTTGATTTCCTGACATCATCGTCCTGATCAACATCAGCCGACAGAGTAGGGCAGATTTCTGAAAGACACTGTCAAAAAAAAGCGATGGGTGCATGAGCAATGATAAAGTGGGTCAACACATCTATTCTTCCGAAGGCTACTTGCAGATTAAAAAAACTGCAGATCACACACAAAAAAAAAACCTCTGTACTTTACACGAACTCTGCCCAGGGCTCCACTGGATCTATTTGTGGACTGTGAGCAGAGTGATTAATGTTGCACCTTTCTAAAAATGAAGACACTCCATGTTAAAGATGCTTAGCACCCCTGCAGGGTAAAGGTAAAGCCACCTGTCTGATCACCAGATGCTGCAATGAACTCATGGTCCATTTGTCCAGCAGAGGCAATTTGATGTTCCAGCCATTAGAAACCACAAGATATCAGTTCACTCATTCAATGCTGCAGTCTATAAGAAGTTACCCCCGGTAGCTTCAGCTGTGAAAAAAAATTCATGTTTTTTTCATGTCCATTATTATATGTACTATAGGGGTTTCATACAATGCCCATAACTGTATCTATATTTGTTTAGTGCACATCTCTACCTGTATTCAGACTACACCACTCTATGCACTCATCTGATATTCTTGTTAGCGCGATAGTTCAAGAACGAGTGCTTGAATGTTTTTAGGATTCATATGGAATTATCACTATAACCAACTGCTTAGAGTTTGGTATTGATCCAAACAGAGTCAAGGTCAAAAACAAGGTCAGATGTCTGAATAGTTTTTCTTCAATAGCTTCCACTTTTCCACTTCTTTCACTCAATTCCAGCAGATTTTTCAGGTGCATTTTCATGCTACAAATCTCCAGTTTTACCATATCCCAATGGTGATCTACTGGATTCAGAGCTTGTGACTGTGAAGACCACTGAAGAATACTGAACTCAAACCAGTTTGAGGTGAAGTTTACTTTGTGACATGGTGCATTATCATGCTGGAAGTAGCCATTAGAAGATGGTAAAATATGGCCATGAAGGGATGCACACAGTCAACAACAACACTCAAACAGGCTTTGGCATTCAAGCGATGATTGATTAGTATTAACAGACCCAAAATGTGCCAAGAAAACATTCCTCACACCATTACACCACCTCCACCAGCCTGGACTGTTGACACAAGACAGGTTGGCTCCATGCTGTTGGTGCCAAATCCTGACCCTAACATCTGTGTGCCTCAGCAGAAATCAGACCAGGCTACGTTTTTCATTTTCAAGTCAGACTTTATTGTGAAATTTCAAAAGTCATTACAGACACATTATTTACAATTACATGCATTACACTCCATTACTTACATTTACGTCATACATATATTAACACATGTAATTGTTTCACAGGTAATTCTCACATTTACATACATTGCAATTCACACTCATACTCAATACCTCGCACCTCGTCACGTTTTTCCAGTCTTCTACTGTACAGGTTTGGTGAGCCTGTTCCCACTGCAGCCTCAGCTTTCTGCTCTTGGCTGACAGAAATGGAACCCGACGTGGTCTTCTGCTGTTCTAGCCAATCCGCCTCATGGTTCAACATGTTATGCATTCTGAGATGCTTTTCTGTTCACCACAATGGTACAGAGTGTACTGTGCTTACTGTAGCCTTTCTGTCAGCTCGAACCAGTATGGCCATTCTCTATTGACCTCTCTCATTAATCGAGATATTTAATCTACAGAACTGCCACTCACTGGATATATTTTTTTATTGCACCATAGAATAAACTCTAGAGACTTGTGAGAGTTCTGTGTGAAAATCCCAGGAGATCAGCAGTTAGAGAAATACTCAAACTAGCCTGTCTGGCACCAACAATCATGCCATGGTCAAAATCACTGAGATTTCCCCATTCTGATGATTGAACATTGAACATGAATGGCCCGTATCAGCATGATTTTATGCATTGCACTGACACCATGTGATTGACTGATTAGAATACTGCATGAATGACTAAGTGTACATGTGTTCCTATTAAAGTGCTCAGTGAGTGTATACATACACATAATTACAAGTAATGAGGTTGGAATTGTGCATAATTTTAAAAATACATCTGGAGATTCCTTCTTTTTCCCCACTAAAAGTGACTAAAGATATCAGATAGAAAACAAAAGTATTTTTTTCTGGTTAATAAGCACTTGACCAGAGCCTGCCCTGGGTATTTTGAGGAGATTTTTTCTTTAGCCCCAAATAATTCTCCACTTGGAGCGGATTGTCACTATGTAACTGATCTTCAGTAAAAGAAGACGGGGGTGTTGTAATTTGAAATCGTCAGTGAACAGAGTGTTGTATTTTATATTCAGTGAACATAGGCGCGACCAATCAGGCAGAGTTTACATTAAGATACATAGAAATACTCATGCCTTATTGGCTGACAGCTCTCAATTCTGCCACATGCTAGCTCATATATATATATATATATATATATATATATATATATATATATATATATATATATATATATTCCTCACCTTAGCGGTCTAGTCTACAAGGATGGCTGTCCATTAATCAAATTTATAATTTACCCCATGGAGTGAGGACATGTGACTTCCGTATTCAGACATGCCACGTTGGGCGTGTACTGTATTTCTCCCAGACCATGTCATGACTCTGTCTCTATGGATACTTGTACCTCTGTTGTAAGGAGTTAGTTAATCATCAACTTCCTTTTACTACCTGCTGACTTCCTAATGAGCAATTAATGGTGGTGTAGTGTGTGTTGTGTGTGTTGTCAGGATACATGAGTGGGTATGTGTGTGATGGACATGGAGAAAGTTTTTTTTTTTTTTAAATGACAGAATGGAAAATTGAAAGCAATGCAAACATACATTTGTGTTTGATTGATTATTAAATATTCACACACACACACACACACACACACACACACACACACACACACACACACACACACACACAGTGTAAAACAGAGACATACTGTTTGCTGCATGTATTTGCTTGCTTCTGGGCATCAACCATGTAATCTCAGTAACCAATGGCTGTTTTCCTCTAAGCTCGTGTTTGTATAGCATTCACTGGCAGCCAGATCCAGAAGCTGTGTATTGTCCACTCATTAAAATCCAAAGCCAGCTGCTAGACCTCGTATACTGTTGCTCATGTGTGGCTTTGTCACTCTGACCCCTAATAGTATTTATGAATTACCAGCCACAAAACAACAGACTGAAACACAGATTATCCACAAATGCAATACTTTAAGTAAAATAAATAAAAATAAACGCCAATCAGGCTGCTCACAAGTACGTCTCAGCAGCACACCACTCAGAGAATGCAGCACACCCAGGGTAAGAACGCGTGTGATTTCATTTATTAATGGTGTGGTCAGCGGGCAGTAAAGAACAACTTAAACAAACATGAGTGCAAATTTCCAGCTCGCTTGTCGCTTATCCTGATCTGCTTCAGCTTTGCTCTGCTCACAGCCAAACACACGCTCCGCTCTCTGCTCAGATAGTGAGAGAGAAAACATAAATAGCGAATTGGACATAAAATACAGTCGTGCCACATAGGGTTGTCACCAATACCAGTAAAATTCCACGGTACCCTGTACCACTTTCGGTACCAAAGCAAACCACAAAAACATGCTAATTGAACAACACACTATTTTATTAATAAAGTTAAATATCAATATAAAACATATTTTTGAAAATACCATTCTGTGTACTTCAAGTATTACATTATTAAAGCTACCAGAGTTCTCCAGACAAGAGGAGAAATGTTTTTCTGAATGACTGATATTAAAGACATAAAAATCTATTATTTTCTAACACATATTTCAGATATATATCGCTCATCAAAAAGCCTCTGATGTGTAAAATTAATAAACCCCATCATGTCCTCACATTTATTTTACCCCAATAAAATGTAAAGCATTAAATGGTTAATAAGGACTCCTGACCGTATTAGCGTTAAACGCTCTTATGCTAAACATTATGTAAGCAAAAACGAGGATTTTTTTTTATCAATAATACACTCCAATTAAACTATTCTACAACATTCATAATGCAACCCGATCATAACTGAAACTCACCTGCTTGAATAAATATTGCCATCAAGCAGCCGCTCTTCCTGAAAGCACAGTTAATCTAGCGGCACATCAATTTTAGGGGCGTGGCTTTTACACACGTAGAGGTAACAGCACTGAAAGCAGAAAACGAGCGTCCGAGAGAAATCAGTGTATTTCGCCTACTATATAGTAGTTAAGTATACGGTTTCAGATGCAGCCATGGAAACTGGTGGGTCTGCTGCTGCTTTGGCTCTAATGTCTTCTTTTTGCACGGAGCAGTCATGAAAAGTTCCCGACTGAACACCTGTCAGACAGCGCGTCAGTACTACCGGTACTTATGAAAATCTGGTACCGTCAACTTTTTTCTTTTTAGTTCCGACTTGGTACCGAAGTACCGGTACTTTTGAAAACCCTAGTGCCACATCATTGTTTCAACCCAAACCAGGAAATGCCAAAGAACCCGTTACTGCTGCAGGCTCTGCTGTTCTAGTCCATCAAGCTTTAGCATGTTGGGTTTTGAGATGCTTTTCGGCTCACTATGGTTGTAAAGGGTGATTATCTGAGTTGCAGTAGCCTTCCTGTCAGCTTGAACTGGTCTGGCCATTCTCATTTGACCTCTCACATCATAGCAAGTGAAAATATCTTAAAATATATACAAATGTATCTAATATTCCATATGATAAGATTACAGTAAACCAAATATAAGGTTATTAAACCAATTTCTAGCTTGAATTTCATTCTTGAAATAATCCTGTTCTATTGGTAGATCATTTTGCTCATTTTATGCATTTATTACTAGAAATAAGCAAAATTATCTGCCAGTAGAATGAAAAAAAAGTTTGAAATGAGTAGCTGTCTAGAAATGGTTTAATAATTATATGTGTTCTGGTTCACTGTATTCATCGATTCTGGCCATTTTTGACTGTACTGTATGTTTTATGTTTGTATATGGTAAAGGCTTATGGTTTGTATTCGTAAAGGCTTGGATACAGGTTTCCCTTCAAACGAAGGCTTTCTTTAGGAAGCCAAAGTGAGTCACTGTGATGTAGGGTGGCGCAGATGTGACTCATGCGTTTGAACACCCCCACTACTGTCCCGTTTTAGAAGGACAAACCGGTTTCATCTCATCACTGATGTTCAGACGATCACACGGGTTAAGGTGCCATATAGAGATATAGAGGTGAAGGTTAATGAGTAAGCAATTGTGTGTGTGTGTGATTTGGTGTGGTGTGGTGTGGAGTTACGGGTATGGAGACAAGGCCTAAGTTAAAAATGATCAGACATTCTGGTGCGATGATAAGATGGCATTCCTATTCACCTCCATCTGGTAGATGTGAATGCAGGTTCACAGGTTTGTCTTAGTCAGAGCACTTAAACAGAGTGCTTAGTGAGCGGGCACGAGGCAAAGGAAGCACAGGAGACGTGCACTGTCTCACCTACATTCACAAGTCATTTTCAGAAGTTATGTTTAAAAAAACCCTGGGTCACTGGTAAGAATGGTCTGATTTGTCATTTAAAAGGCACTCAGCTAAACAGCAGAGCTGGGACTGTCTAATGTGTTTTGTGTGTACTTTCTCTATTAGCTCGCTTCTTAGAGGATGAGTTCCTGGCCTCTCTCTTCACACAGACACACACATTTCCTGGCATAATATTATTGGTATTAATGCTAACCTGATTGGACATATGCTGAATTTCTCTTCTGCAAGGGCGTAACCATGGTATGGACATTGGGGGGTCCAACGAACTTGGTGGGAGGATATGCAAGTGAAAGTAACATTAACGGTTAAAAACCGGAAGTGACGTTTGCCTAGCCTACTTCGTGGGTGTGCAAATATCAACAGTTAATTGACGTTCTTAAGAACAAACCAAGCCATGGTCTGATGCCTTCTATACTAAGCTAAGGTTACCTATTATTTAGGTATTTAGTTACTTACTGTCTGAA
>JAFFST010045534.1:53681-82543 GCA_022414735.1 Noturus placidus
AGTTTTATATCTTTATGTTTGAGGCCTGAAATGTGGCAAAAGGTCGAACAGTTCAAGGGGGCCGAATACTTTCGCAAGGCACTGTATTTCTCTGTAAATTGGCAGATAGAATGTTCCTGTAAACTTCTGAATTCATTCTGCTGCTACCTTCATGAGTCACATCACCAATAAAGTTTAGTGAGCCTGATCCAGCAGTAGCCATGCAAGCCCAAGCCATGACACTACCTCCACTATGCATGCCTGATGAGCTTCTATGTTTTAGATCATGAGCAGATCCTTTCTTTCTCCACACCTTGTCTTTTCCATCACTTTGGTAGAGGTTAATCTTGGTTCCAGAACTTGTGGCTCGTCTCTGTATTTTTTTGCGATGTTTGTGAGCACCAATGTGTCTTCATTCAGTGAGTCCTTGTGTCCTGTGATTGGGGTCGGAGTCATCTCGGAAGAAGCCATGCCCATCAGGATAGAAATGTATCATTGAATATAGCCGATCAGTCAGAATAAGTTTGTATATTTCTTAATATTAATCTTAATATTTAGATTAATCAGCACACTTCTGCTGAGATTTAGATGAAGTTTAGAAACCTCATAATAATAATAATAATAATCCATCCATCCATCCATCTTCAACCGCTTACTCCTTTTCAGGGTCACGGGGAACCTGGAGCCTATCCCAGGAGGCATCGGGCACAAGGCGGGGTACACCCTGGACAGGGTGCCAGTCCATCGCAGGAATAATAATAATAATAATAATAATAATAAAAATAATAATAATAGATAGATAGTGTGCTGAGAAATGATTCTGTATTAAGCTGAGTTTTAAAGATAGAAATAGAGGAAATGTCACAGTGGCTCTGAGGTAGAGAGTTTCACAGCTTAGTTGCAACTACACTGAAGGATCTCCCACCAAAATTGGATAAATGAACTCTAGGTACAGACAACAATTTGGAATCAGAAGAACGAAGAGTGCTTACTGGTGTGTGTGGATGCAGCAGGTCACATATATAACGAGGTTCCAGATCATTGAGTGCTTTGTATGTCTGGAGAAGAATTTTAAACTTAATACGGCATGAGACAGGCAGCCAGTGAAGACTAAACAATATGTGTGCAGAACGCTTGGTGTTAGTGAGAACTCTAGCTGCAGAGTTTGGATGTATTTTAATCGGGCAATAGTTTTATCTGGTAGGCCAGTAAAGATCCAGAAAGCATGAGCTAGTGATTCTGCATCCTTCAGGCTGAGAATGGGATGAAATCGTGCAATGTGACATAGATTGAAGAGAGCAGATTTAGTAATGTTCTAATGTGGGCTTCAAAAATAAGAGATGGATCGAAAGTGAGTTCCAGATTCTTGATTGTTTTAGAGGGTTTGGTCAGATTTCTAGGGCTACAACTAATGATTATTTTCATAACCGATTAGTCGGTTAATTATTTTTCGATTAATTGGATGGGGTCAAACTTTCAGTACCTTTTTTTTGTTTATTTAAAATAAAATCCACAAACTGAGTGTCATAAATATAAACTTCAGACACAACTTTACACAACTGTTTGTCCAATTATACAAGTTTGAAAAGAACCCAATACACACACACACACACACACACACACACACACACACACACACACACACAGACACACACCAGAATATATATTATTCAATTAGGACTGATGTTTACTTAAAAATAATGTATAAATTTATTTATGCATTACTTTTTATAAAAGGTAACATTGACATAAACAGTAAACTGTAGAAAGTATTCGTCGGTGACTCTGGTTGTCTGCTAAAGTTAGCGGCGTCACATTACGTATGTATGACGTCATCCGACTTCGACTAGGAAGCGGCTTATACTGTACTTCCGGTTAGTAAAAAAAGCCGCTCGAGTTCCTTTTGAGATGATATTACCTTTCTAAAATTCATACACTAGACAGTAGAGTACACAGTGCATAGTGTTAGTGTACAGTACATCATTTGGGACACAACTTGCAATGTAATGAGTAAACGCACCCCGTACCAGGCACAGACCAGCTAATCGATAATGAGATTCGTTGACAACGATTTTCATAATCGATTATTATTGATTTTATTGATTAGTTGTTGCAGCTCTACAGTTTTCCATCAATATTGACACAAATATCAATATTTCTTGCAGAAATCACAAATAAAGTTTTGTCAGAATTGAATTTGAGGAAATGACTGTTTAACCAAATTTTTGCATCATTGATACAGGCAGTTAATGAGCTGATGGCTGTTTCATCAAAAGGTGCAGGTGTATAAATCCGGGTGTCATCAGCATACTGTAGCAGTGATAACTGAGACCATGATGACGGATCTGACCTAGTGGGAGAACGTAAAGTATGAACAGTAGTAGACCTAATACAGAACCCTGGGGGATACCCTGAGTGAGAGTAGTAGTAGAGGATTTGTCATTCTTAATTGAAATCAAATATTGTCTGTTAGTGAGGCAGTGCCAGTAATACCCATATCTGAAAGTCAGGAAAGGAGTGTTTTGTGCCTTGAGCATCAAAAGCAGAGCTCAGGTCAAGCAAGATCAGAATACTGAAATATCCAGAGTCCGCAGAGAGGAGGAGATCATTAATATCCTTCAGGAGAGCCATTTCAGTGCTGTGGAATAGGCAAAAAACCAGATTGGAAACGGTCATAGAGATTGTTAGCTGCAAGATGTGATTGCAACTGGGAGGCTACAATTTCTTCCAAAAGTTTAGATATGAAAGGCAGGTTAGAAATAGGATGATAGTTGCAGAGGGAAGATGGATCTAAGTTGGGACCTTTAAGGACTGGTGTAACAGCAGCAATTTAAGATCAATTGGAACAATGGCAGATGTGTTTATCATATGTGAAATAGGTGCCGAAAGGGAGGTTGTGGCAGGGTCCGACTGACAGGATGATGAGTTTGAATGTGAAAAGAAATCACTGACTGATGATGGGCAAGTGAGAGTTTGGGTGGAGAAATTGTGGACAGGGTGTTCAGACAGACATTCGTGCAAATTGTCTTCAGAAATGGTTGACGTGAATGTTTTGTTAAATGGAAACGATTTTGAAAACTTGAAAGAAGTGCACAAATAAAGTTCATCAGAGCTGTGTGAGTCCTGAGCCGGCGGGTGAATTAGCTTGTTCACCATAGCTCAAAGTCTACAATTTGCTTGTTGGATAGTAGAGGAAATGTACATTGAACGTGCTGCCTTTAATTGAAGCATTCATAAGTTCAGTTATGTAAGTTCAGAGGAAAAATGAGGCTGATACTATGAGGTCGGTATACCAATAAAAACGATGAGAAGAGTTTCACCAACATTCTTGAGGGCCAGATATTCAAAAGACGTGACATTATGAAATTCAGTCAAAACCGCTCTCATGCCATCTCGACAAACAGCTAGTCCGCCACCTTTTCTGTGCAGACGAGGTTTAGAAAAATATTTGTATCCACGTGGAGTAAGCAAATTTAGTTGTAAAAGGTTATTAGGTGTTTGGCAGGTTTCAGTTAGCAGTAGAACGTCTAGCTTTTTGCCAGTGATGATCAAGAGTGTCAAATCCTGACGAAAAGTGTTTTGATGTGAAGTAGTGATTATCTTTAGTTAAATGCCTCAGTGAAAGTGAGTTTGAGCATCTTGCCGATGCCACATCAGATTTACAGCACCGACTTTTTGACCATATAGATGGAATTGCAGTGGAAGATGAGAGAAAGAGAGAATGGAGATTCCGTAGTGAACGATGGATATATTGCGGCCACCGGAGGATTCTGAGTTCACGTGTCACAGAGTCTAAACATGGATGGCAGTTTAAGACTCTAAGCCGTGATGTCAGTAGTTGGATTTCCGTGGCATGAATGCCAAGGGCTAGAGCGAGGAAGATAAAAAAATACACTTTGGTCTACACTTATATAGTGCTTTTTTTAACCTTAGCGGTTGTTCAAAATGCTTTACACTGTCTCTCATTCACTCACACACCAATGGTAGCAGAGATGCCAACTATAGCAGTCACAATCAACGATATCGTGTTAGCCAGAACCCTGCCTAGTCTACACTAAACAGTTGATCGAGAGGAAGGCTACCCAACCAGTGAAAAAGAACTGTCCACACACAGGTGAGCGGTGATTCACTCAATACCCATGTCAAGTGAGGTGCATCACAGAAAAAGAGAGGACTCGCGACATACCCGTGAAATGGAGCATGTGCTAGGTAAATGCTGTTTTTCTCTGGTGAGCAGAAAGGAAGGCATGTGATCTGATTCCAAACATTTAGTAGCTCCAGAAGCTCCAGACTTTCATTTCTCCCTGTTATAATTACAGAATGTGCATGTTCGTGATTATTAGTTTCACTGAATAATTAATAGTAGTTGATGAATAATATACTGTAAATAAAAAAGCTGGAGCCTATCCCAGGGAACTCTTGGGCAGTGGTAGCTAAGTGGTTAAAGGCTCTGGGTTACTGATCAGAAGGTCAGGAGTTCAAGCCCCAGCCAAGCTACCACTGTTGGGCCTTTGGTAGCTTGGCTGTCGCTCTAGATAAGGGCGTCTACCAAAATGCGATAAATGCAAACGTAAATGTAACTCGGGGCAGTGGACACGCTGAACGGGGCGCCAACCCATCACAGGGCACAATTACATTCACACACAGACAATTTGGACATGGCAATCAGCCTACAGCACATTTCTTTGGACTAGGGGAGGAAGCTGGAGTACCTGGAGGAAATCCCCTGAAGCACGGGGAGAAAATGCACGCTCCACGCACACAGGGCAGAGGCCGGAATCGAACCCGCAACCCTGGAGTTGCGATGCAAACATGCTAACCACTAAACCACTGTACCACTATCAAATCATAATTATAATCATTTCAAGCAGGAACCCTAGGCATCTTTCTTCTGGTGTTTTTCAGAGTCAGTAGAAAGTTCTCTTTAGTGTCCTAAGTTATTGTAACTGTGACCTTGATTGCCTAATCTGTTAGTGTCTTAAGGACTGTTTCAAAGGTACATGTGTAATAATTGTTTATGTTTCATTGATCAAGCATGTACAACATCATTTAAACCCTTTCCAATAAAGATCTGTAAAGCTTATTTGGATTTTACAAAATGATATTTAAAATACAGTTTCCTGAAAAGGGTTTTTTATATATAATATAAATATATCAAAATTCTTTAGAATTATCGCTTTAGCAATATCAGACTCACAGCTAGAAGAGGTACTTGCCCTTTATCTTTCATCTTGACTTGTCTGTCTGCTCTTCTTAGCCAGCCATCATGAACTGGAATAACATTGAAGCTAATGGAAGCTAATGGTGATGTTTTGATACACTCTCTTACTTCCACCATGCATGGATTAGGATTTCTGGAGAATTAAATGAGAAAATAAAGGGGTCTTGAAGCACAATACAGCAGAAACGTGTGCGCACACACACACACACACACACAAACACACACACACACATACACACACACACACACACACACACACACACACACAGAGCATTGGATCTCTCTTTAACAGTTATGTTTCTTTGGAACATTGCTATTGACAATGTGTTGTGTTTGTGTACATTTACCTAACAGCCGTATCTGTGTATATACTGTGTGAGTGTGTGTGTGTGTGTGTGTGTGTGTGTGTGTGTGTGTGTGTGTGTGTGTGCTTGTGTGCATTTATGAGCATCTGTTGTGTGTTCTACCTTTAGTACAGTATGTGATATTCATAGCTGCCAGCAAGCATTAAGCTTGTGTGTGTGTGTGTGTGTGTGTGTGTGTGTGTGTGTGTGCGTGTGTGTGTGTGCGTGTGTGTGTGTGTGTGAGAGAGGCCTAGGCTAAAAAACAGGAACAGAACAACTTTTACTCCACTAACCTTGCTCTGTACACCAAACACACAGAAGAGCACTGTCAGTAAACTGCAGTGTGTTAGTGAGATACTGGAATAAATAGAAACCAGAATAGAGGAAATCAATTTTTTAATCAGTATTTATTAACAGTGTTGGGCTGAAGACCACTTTAACCAAGACTAAGTCAAGACCAAGACCATAGCCAATGGAGTCCAAGTCAAGATCAAATATTATAGCGGGGTAAGCCCAACACCACACATGTCCATATCATACGTCTATTTCCCAAACACAACCTCTGGATATGACGCTGAGCACGAGCACTCAACTTCTTTGGTCGACCATGGCGAGGCCTGTTCAGAGTGAAACCTGTCCTGTTAAATCGCTGTATGGTCTTGGCCACCATGCTGCAGCTCAGTGTCAGGGTCTTGGCAATCTTCTTATAGCCTAGGCCATCTTTATGTAGTGCAACAATTCTTTTTTTCAGATCCTCAGAGAGTTCTTTGCCATGAGGTATCATGTTGAACTTCCAGTGACCAGTATGAGAGAGTGTGAGAGCGATGACACCAAATTTAACACACCTGCTCCCCATTCACACCTGAGAGCTTGTAATACTAACAAGTCACATGACACCAGGGAGAGAAAATGGCTAATTGGGCCCAATTTGGACATTTTCAGTTAGGGGTGTACTCACTTTAGTTGCCAATGGTTTAGACATTAATGTCTGTGTGTTGAGTTATTTTGAGGGGACAGCAAATTTACACTGTTACACAAGCTGTACACTCACTACTTTACATTGTAGCAAAGTGTCATTTCTTCAGTGTTGTCACATGAACAGATATCAAATATTTACAAACATGTGAGGGGTGTACTCACTTTCGTGAGATACTGTAAATGTAAGGAATTATTATTTTTATTATTATTATTATTATTATTGTTATTATTATTATTGTTATTATTATTATTGCTTTGGGGGGGTTATGGAGCATGTGTGAAGTGAACGAAATGACACAGAGTTTGTTGTTTTTTGGGCTCATACATCCTTCTGAGACCGAATACAGCTGTGCATTACAAGTACTTGAGCAATATTATTTTGAGGAACATTTTGAATCATTTTAAATGTATAATCATTATATACTGTTACTCTACACGCAGAGATACACATTTACATTTTGTACTGTAACGGTAGCGTTACAAAAGTACTTGTTCATGGAAATGATGTTATGGACTCGGGGGTGATGAAAAGAATAATTCTGAGACAAGACCGAGTTTCACCCGAGTTTCTGCCAAGACCGGGATTATCTCAAGATCAAAACTGATCTCAACTACCACAGCACTGCTTATTAGTATACACACACACACACTCACACACCAATGGTAGCTGAGCTGAGTAGTGCAAGGCACTAATTTTCCATCAGGAGCAACTTGGAGTTCAGCGTCCTGCCTAAGCACACTTCGGCATGTGCCCTACGAGTAGTGTACAACAACCCGCTCTAGTTGTAGTTGGAATAAGAATACTTCCCGAAAGCTTTTCTCTCTCTAAAATACACACACATACAAACTCAGTCATAATTTATGGGAAGCAGCTCGCACTGGAAGGTGCTCTTTTATTTATGAAAGTTCTGCAGCAGTGCCGGAATTTGAAGATGCCGCGCATTAAAACCGTTCCGTTACGATGCACCTCACACCTGCAGTTTCATATCAACTAACATAGCCAGCATCATTAGCAAAGTTACAGAGAGTTAAGAAAAACAGCTATTTGTTTAAGATTTTCCTCGAACATATACAATACATTATTGGCAAGATGTCTTGGGTCAGGTGTCTCTCTGCTCATTGAGATTTGAGTCACAGCATTCTGTAAACCCAAAATCCAGAACCCAGACGTTTTTTTCTTTCTTCTTTCTTTTGATACACAAACCTAGGTGGATCAAAACAACAACAGAGCAATACAAAAAGAAGTATATTGTTCTTTGACTGATCGAGCATTTAATTCAGTAATTGATTGCGTTGAGGAATTTTAACATGCTTGATTACAGCCATTACAAATAATTACAGCACCGACTGCAGTAGTCCAAAAGCGCTGTGAAATGAAAACGCAGTGAGCAGGTGCGAGTTCCAGCGTCAAGCCGAATGCAGAGCGAAAACAAACCTGTAAAAATTCAATTAAAAATCATGAACGTTAGTTAAGTTCTGAGAATAACCAAAGCAGACTGGGAAAGGCAAAGTGTGTTTCTCTTTCTCGCATATGCATTTGAACGAGAATCACACAGAAATAAAAGTAGGATGTGTGAGCAACAAAATATGGAGACTTTGGAAGTGTGGCTGATAATGTATTATATTCAGTGTGCTCAATTTTCACCAAATAATATCAGCCAGTGCTTGTTTTCTGTTTTTTTTTTTTTCAAAACCAGATGTTGTTTATAACCAGGTATCCAGGTGTTTGCTCAGCACAGGTTGATTGTTTATATTGAGTTGAGTATTTTGCTTGCATTTGTTTACTTATGAAGACATGGATCACCAGGCAGTGTATATATTAATTGCATTACAGGTACATGAGAAATATCTTCCTGAAAATAATAAGGAAGGAATATTTGAATTGTATTTTTTAAAATTTCTTTTTAATGGAACTTTGCACGTTCACCTCACACCTCCAGGGTCCGGGGTTCGAGTCCCGCCAGGGCCGCGTGTGTGTGGAGTTTGCATGTTCTCCCCGTGTGTCGGGGGTTTCCTCCGGGTACTCCGGTTTCCCCCAGTCCAAAGACATGCATGGTGTCCGTAGTGTATGAATGTGAGTGTGTATGTGATTGTGCCCTGCGATGGACTGGCACCCTGTCCAGGGTGTACCCTGCCTTGTGCCTGATGCTTCCTGGGATAGGCTCCAGGCTCCCCGTGACCCTGAAAAGGAGTAAGCGGTTGAAGATGGATGGAACTTTGCAACGCCTGTACTGAGAAGACAAGGCTTTGTCTTTGAGGCAAAGATAACACAAAAGCTTTCTTGACAGTGATGTTAAAGTGGTGCACATAACATTTTTATTACTGCCAGAGAATGAACAAGAACAAATCAGAACGTGCAGCAGAGTAAATAGACGCAAAGATGCCGTTGATGAGGTCAAGAACAAGGAAACCCAAAAGCACTGAGCTCGGGTCCTTGCGGATTCCTGACGAGTTTCATAGATGGAACCAATTTAGAATGACCTTTATGTATTACAGTATATACCAATGTTGGTTGGTAATCATTTGTTATTAGCCAGATAGATGTATAGGATGGAAGAAGGCTCGTTTTATTTTTCCGCCATCATAATTAATTAATGAAAATACTTTGTTCAACTTTATATTTTGTGAATGAAACAAAATAATAACTTATAAAAGTGTTTATAAAATTTTAATACTTGGATCTTATATCCTTTGAGCCAGTTTGTAAGCCATGTTGAAATAGTCACAAAATAGTGCCATTATAAGCCTACAAAACCATACATGTGACGACACCAAATCATCTCTGATCTCCTAAACATGGGTATGTAAGTGGCTATTTGCCAAACCGTTTGCCTTAGAGAGCTCACTCCATTTCATCAGAGAGGCTACTGGTGGCCCTTTAGAGGCTCTCATTCCTGAACTACTCCATTTTCACCTCAATGAGAACACTTCAGATAAGCATTTTAAAGGAAATACTCTCCTCCTAAAACACATGATTGATTCTGTTTCAGTAAGTTTTCTGCTTCATGAAGTTTTATTGACTGGAAATGCAGGTCATCTGCGCATGTTATTATGAATGGTGTGGGATTTCGTCAGTAATGGTATCAGCATATGGATTATAAAGGAATACATTTGGACAATTTAGAATGTTATTGATAATTGGCCAACTGCTTGCAGAGTAATGGGACTAGGTATGCGAAAGAGAAATATTGCGATAAACCTGTGGTATGGTGAAGCTTGTGGATGCTCAGTTTTTTGTAGCTTAACCTGATAAACTGCTTAGTGGTAAAATCATTTTTCACATCGTTAGATTTTCCCCGATCAGAACATAATGTTTATTAAAGGTAAGGCATATTCACGAAATATTGTCACTAGACCAAACTCAATTTGTCAGTGACAGTTATATACAGTTGGGATTAAAGTATGTATTCATCTAATTCATTTTTTGGCCACTGGAGTCAAGGCTATTAATCCAGAGTGATGTGCTCTTGACTCTGGGGGATCCCTTGTCTGTTTTGAAATTCACAATGAAATGTATAGTGTACGGTTGATAACTCAATGCATGAGAGAGAGAGAGAGAGAGACAGAGAGAGAGAGAGAGAGAGAGATTAGCATTGGATGTGAAGTTGTATAGAGAAATGACATCTCAGAGGTGTTGGCACAGAAGCTTATTAAGATATTACAGCAGTACTCAGATCACACACACAAACAGCACAAATCCCCAAGACATACAGTCGGGGAAATAGGTATTGGATGCATCAACATTTTTTCCAGTAAATATATTTCCAATGAGGTTATTCACATGAAATGTTCACCAGACATCAGTATTAACTCACGAAATCCAGAAATATAAAGAACTCACAACATTAAAGTCCATAAATAAATTTATATGTGATAAAGTGGAATGACATAGGAAAAAAATATTGAACACACTAAGAAAAAGCAGTTTTCCAAGGCAAGGTAAGACAAGGAACCAGCTGAAATCTGTAAGTAATTATACCCTCTATCTGTGCAAATTAATATCAGCTTGGTTAGTGAATTCAATTGATTGTTTATAAAAAGGCTTTTTGTTACCAAGATTTCACACAAGAAAAATATCTCATGATGGGTAAAAGCAAAGAGCTCTCCCAAGACCTTCGCAACCTTATTGTTGTGAAACATTTTGATGGACTCGGATATGGACATATTTCAAAACTTCTGAATCCTCCCGTAAGCACCATTGTGGCCATTATCCACAAGTGGAAGCAACATCACTCCATCACCAACCGGCCACGCACAGGAACTCCTCACAAGATTTCTGACCAGGGAGTCAGAAGAGTAGCCCAAGAGCCAAGGATTACTCAGAAAGAGCTCCAGAAACACTGGGAGGCAGAAAATATCATTGTCACAGAGAAAACAATAGGCAATGCACTATACAGCACTAAAAACACTATACCAACAGTGAAGTTTGTTTAGTAAAGGAAGAGTCTTGACGAATGTCATTACAAACAAAGGCTTCTCCTCTAATTGTTAAATCAATTTCAGTTAGTGTTTTCAATACCTTTTTTCCTGTGTCATTATTCTTTATTACACATTGGACTTTAATGTTGTGAATTGAATAATTGAATTATTTATATTTGTGTCACGGTTCCCCCCTGGTGGCTGTACGCAGGCACTGCACCTTTCCGGTCATGGCGCCCCTGGTGGCTGTGTGCAGGCTCTGCACGGGTGCAGGCACTGCATCTTTGCTCTGCCAGAAGCAGAGAGAAATGACAGTTCTACATACGTGGACGAGCCCGGGAGCCAAGTCTCATCCACGTCCGAGCCCGGGAGCCAAGTCTCGTCCACGTCCAAGCCCGGGAGCCAAGTCTTGTCCACGTCCGAGCCCGGGAGCCAAGGCATGTCCACGTCCAGGCCACAGAGCCAAGGCACGTCCAGGCCGCAGAGCCAAGGCACAGCCACATCCAGGCTGGAGAGCCAAGGCACATCCACGAGCCAAGTTACGTCCACGAGCCAAGTTACGTCCACGAGCCAAGTTACATCCACGTCCAAGAGCCAAGTTACATCCAAGAGCCCAGTCAAACCTCACGCCCTTGAGCCCCAGGTCACGCCTCACACCCATGAGCCCCAGGTGACGCCTCACGCCATTGAGCCCCAGGTCATGCCTCATGCTCTTGAGCCCCAGGTCACACCTCACACCCATGAGTCCCAGGTCACGTCTCAGGCCTCTGAGCTCCAGACCACGGCTCAAGCCCTTGTGCCCCAGGTCAAACCTCACGCTCTTGTGCCCCAGGTCACGCCTCACGCCCATGAACCCCAGGTCATGCCTCATGCCCTTGAGCCCCAGGTCACGTCTCAGGCCTCTGAGCTCCAGAACATGGCTCAGGCCCGCGGGCTCCAAGACGAGTCTCAAGTCCCCGGAGCTCCGGCACATCCTCCTTTCTCAGCTGAGGTCTTCACCCAGTCCCCCTGCTCAGCTGAGGACGGCGCTCAGCCTCACTGTTCCACTGAGGATGCCGCTCAGCCTCACTGTTCAACTGAGGACGCCGCTCAGTTTCCCTGTTCCGCCAAGGACGCCGTCGCTCATCCTCTCTGTTCCGCCAAGGACGCCGTTGCTCAGCCTCGGTCCCCGGGTTCTGCTTGGGACATTCTGCCCAGGGGGCCAGGTCCGCCAACAGGGGCCCTTGGGGGGGAAGGTCTGTCACGGTTCCTCCCTGATGGCTGTATGCAGGCACTGCACCTTTGCCAGTCATGGCGCACCCTGGTGGCCAGGTGCAGGCACTGCACCTTTGCTCTGCCAGAAGCAGAGAGCAATGACAGTTCTAAACACGTGGACATTGTTTGTTTTTGTGTTTTTGTTCTTGTCTCCACCCAAGTCTGTTTGTACACTCCATGTCCCATCAGCCACTGCTCACCCGAAGTCACATGTTTTCATGCACCTGTTTCACGTTGTGGTTAATGAGCACTAATGTGTGTGTGTGTATATATAGTCCTTGTTTTCACGTCTTTCATTGTTTAGACTCACGTCTCAGTGTCACGGTGTTTATGTATAGTAGCCTTAGTGTTTGTTTCATGCCATAGTGTTTGTTTAATTCCATAGTGTTTATGTTGATTAGTCTTAGTGTCTTTGTTTCATTGTTTTGTTCTTCGTTTTCAATAAATATTAAAACGCAAGTCTGCGCCTGCTTCCACCTCAATCCCACATTCGTGACATTTGTGGAATTCTTGAGTTAATACCTAGGTCTGGTGAATTACCACATTGGAAATATATTTACTGAAAAAAATGTTGACGCGTCCAATATTTATTTCCCACACTATACACATGTAATGTGCTTTACAATATTCTCTGTTTGAGATTTTTCCTTTCCTCCACAGGTATGAATGAACAAATCGTTCTTATGAGTCCAACATGTAATACTGTATGCAGTGATGTTTAGGATGAGCTTTAATGCTGTGGGATAATTAAATTAAGGAAAGCATATTGCTAGTAGGGGTACACTCACTGGTCCAACGACGGCATCCAATGACATGGTTGAAGGATTCCTGTGTGTTTCTGTATTTTCGAAACGATGTGAATACATTTAGATTATTAAATTTGTTATTCCAATTCTGTTTGACTCTCTCTTAAATTAAGTCTGACTCCAATTGTAAAAACCTCAATGTTGTTACAATATTTCCTTGATATTTGTAGATCACAGATCTGTTAATACTTTTGATCTTTTACATTTGATTCATTCTAGATTATTCTGTTCTTTAAATTATGTTTGTTCATTCGGATTCCATGTCACTCAGAGCCTTGCACCAGTCGTGTACACTGATCTCACGGCCACAAACTTGCCAGTATTGGTCTATAGTCCAATACTATAGAGGTAATTGACTAATACTATTTAGAGACCTTTTGTCTGATAGAAAACATGTATAGTCAACTTCTTATTCACATTTAAACATGTTATGTAATGCATATAGACTTTGGGTGTGTTTAAGGTGATTTCGACACAGAGAAATAGAAGGGTGTGCGGAGAGAGGAGGAAGGAAACAATGTAGTGAGGAACTTCCAGGATGTTAAGTCATAGCAACACTAGCCAATCATGGGTGTTGGTGAGCTCATGCATGCAGAAGTGTATAGCGTTTTCCTCTGTGTGTTACTCCTCCCCCCTGAAAGAGCTGAATCATATTTAATGATAACTTACTGAGCCATGTGTCCATCTCCCAACACACCACATATGTATTTTATGCTATCAGTGGGGTAGAGTTGTGGAACACTCACACGGGAAGTCATTTCTCCATCAAGGCCTCATATTGGTGCTGTTGTTATGTGTATAGAATAATACAAAACTCAAGCAGTGTCAAGATTCCTCAAGGGTTTATTTGTCATGCATCTGTATTTTGCTCATTGTTTTATTGTGGCTCAGCACACTAATCAGTGCATCAGCACCTGTCTCCTTCACTCACTGACTTTTCCATGAGAGTGGATTTGGCAGCTCTCTGTTCTCTGTCTCGCTCTCTTCCCTTTCGCATCTCTCTTTAGCAGACAGGTGCTGTGCTGACATCCTGTCTGTGATGCTTGCCCTCTGACATCATCATTTCACTGCAAATCTCATGTCCCTTCATAGCTCATCAGCCTGCTCTATATCGCCATCAACTCCTGAAATGGGTTGCCATATACTGTATATCAATATTTGTGCCAGAACACAAAGCAATAAATTCCCATTGGGTGAAAATACACTTCTATCTCTGTAGAATAAATTAGGGCTTATATAGAAGAAGGGAAGCTATGTGTGGGTAAGACACGCAGAGGTCTCAGGCTATGCTTTGATTTTGCTTGGTTTGAACACAGGAAGCCAGCTGTTTTATTGTTCTAGGCTGGAATCATGGCTTTGTTCTTCTTCAGTGATGCCTGTCTTCACCAGTGCTGCCTGATTTCATTCTGCACTGCCGCATCCTGTGCTGTTTGTTTAAAGGAAACCTCTGGGGAAGGCTTCGAGGTGCATTTGTGCAGCTTGTAGCTTATTTATTTATGATATTTCAGTGTGTAATAAATATTTGGGACAAAAAAAGTCCCGTACGTAAAATTGACATTCCTATGCTGCAATGCGTTCACACTCGCAAGCAATAAAGTGACAGGAGATCCGTGTTTGTAGCAACAGTGGCATGTGACCTCTCACGTCCAGGGTTAAGGGTTCGATCCTGCCTCCACCCATTATGCATGGGATTTGTATGTTCTCCCCGTTCTACAAGGTTTCCTCTGTGTACTCCAGTCCAAAGACGTGCGTTGTAGGCTGATCGGCATTTCCAGATCATCCATATTTTGTATGCAATTGTGCCCTGTAATGAGTTGGCACCTCATCCAGGGTGTCCCCCACCTTGTGCCATGAGTTCCCTGGGATAATCTCCAGGCTCCATGTGACCCTGTGTAGGATAAACGATACAGAAAATGGATGGTTGGACGGATAATAATAGTCTGCATTTAACCACATCTGGGGAAGTATTGGTGACAAGTTCAAAAAGTACATCGATATTTATTTGATGAAAGTTCTCCTTATACTGATTTGCTTTACGCAGACGATGTACAATCAATTCCTGGGCGGCCCGTTTAGATTTTTCATTTTTTTATTGATTTGAAGACAAGTGTTTTACAGATGTGTCTAGACCACCATATTTAACCACAAGCACTGTAAGCCGGAAGATAATCATGGAATTGAAAAAACGTGGGCGGATTCAATTAAACATCTGTACTATAAATAGCACTGGATACAGCATTTTCTGCTTTATAAATTATTAATTAGAAGTAGCCAAGCATAATATTTTGTCCTGACATCAGCAGAATCCATAATATTGGACAGGGGTGAAAAGACAAATGTGACTGAACAAGAGAATAATTAAGAATTATGCTTAATTTGTGTGTGTGTGTGTGTGTGTGTGTGTGACACACAACTTAATGTAACTTAATGTGTAAGTGGAGCTGCTATTTTTTTGTAATAATCACCATGCCATATAAAAATCAGCTTTCTAAATCTAAATAAGTGTTATCTCCAGTTAAGATGCCGTCTTCTCCAACTGATCCTGTGCATCATGCGTAACAAAAAAAAAGTGGTGGCCTCTACAGGGACGTTTGGAATGGAATTCCTTCTTTTTCATGTTGTCAGTGTGATATATTGTGGCTACCATAAATTGTCAGACAGCCGTTTTGGCATTAATACTACTACTAATACTATTCCTCACTCAAGTCGATATTGTGCAGGAAAAATGAGTGTTAAATGTTAAAAAGGAGAGCAGGGTGGATAGCAATGGTGTCTCATGTCTGTCAGAAAGACAGCTGGATGGTAGAGAGGTTTTAATTCTGCCAGAATATAGACCAAGAAAAGCAGGAGAAAGTGAAAAGAGGAATGCTTTTTCATTGTTATAATCCACTTTTAATATTTGCATTATAAAACCTGTTCTTGACAAAAAAATATGCTTGACATATTTTTGACATATGTTTGTTGGCATGCTTAAGAATTCTTACAGCCATTGATGACTCTACAGATGTCTACCATACAGGAAAGCACTCATAGAGAATATCTTGTAAAGCACGGTGGACAACAAATTCCCATAATCCTTTTCTGTCTCTGTCACAGATAGCAACTTTGTGCTGGGGAATGCCCAGGTACAGTCCCTCTACCCCATCGTGTACTGCTCGGACGGGTTCTGCGAGCTGACAGGCTACGCTCGCGCTGAGCTGATGCAGAAGAGTTGTGCGTGCAACTTTCTGTATGGGCCAGAGACAAGCGACAAGCTGACGGCGCAAATCCAGAGCGCTCTGGATGACCGGCGGGAATTCAAGACTGAACTGGTTTTCTACAAGAAAGGAGGTGAGAGAGAGAATGAGTGTGAGAGAGTACTGTACAGTACATAAACTGCTGAGCAAAAAAAAAAAGTTTTAATGGAAATGGATTTTCCTTGTGTGTGAAAACCTGTATGTACAAATGCCTATTTTAGTCCTAAGCTCATGACATCCCCAAGTGGGTGCCAACAGTTCAATGACTCCCTTTCTTTAGAGAACATATTAATCTCCTCAGATTGCTTGTATTGTTGTTATCAGTGTAATAACTGGCCTTGGATGCACCTGGGCACCGTAGATAAAAAACACTATGAGACAAGTGTCCTCACTGTACCTAACCTTTCAGGCTTTTCTGGTAATAATACCTTAGTAGTATTGCGAACACCAGCTGAAGGATTAAAAATGCTTCACAGCAGGAATCACTGCACTCCTTTTCTCATATTATAGCAGATTATACAGATTGTGATATGATAGATATCCATATATTTACCTACTGCTGGGTGCAAAACATGGTACTAAACTGAGTGCTCTGTAATCAGAGAGATTGCAAGGAAATATAGGAATAGATGTGACAGTGGTTTATTATAGGAACAGATCAAAGGACCTGTGTAGCATTTTGTGCTATATACATATAGATTAAACCAAATTAAACAAATGAGACAAAAATATTATACTTGGTCATTTATTTTTTGAAGAAAATGATCCAATATTTCATATCTATGAGTGGCAAACGTATGTGAACCTTTGATTTTAGTATCTGATAAGACTTCTTAAACTAAATGTTTGCGGTAACTGTTGATCAATCCTGAACATCAGCTCGGAGGAATTTTTGTCCATTCCTCAGTACAGAACAGCTTCAACTCTGGGATGTTGGTGGGTTTCCTCACATGAACTGCTTGCTTCAGATTCTCCCCATTGGATTAAGGTCTGGAAAATCTCCTTTGTTCGTCCCATGATACACTTCCACAAACATGAGTTGTGAAGATCAGACTTTGATAGATCCCTGTTCTTTAAATAAAACCGACCGCGCAGTCACATTTGATTGTCATTCCATTGTTTGAAATCACCTGATTCTAATTTCACCTTCATGTTTCTTGCTTATTCTAGAGGTTCACATACTTTTGCCACTCACAGATATGTAACATTCTATCATTCTTAATAAATAAATGAGCAAGTATAATATTTTTGTCTCATTTTTTAAATTGGGTTCTCTTTATCTGGGAATGTTTTAGGTCATATTTGTGCAGAAATATTCAAAATTGAAATTCACAAACGTTCACGTAACACTAGCTGCGTTTACATGGACAACAGTAATCCACTCTTAACCCGATTAAGACCATACTTTGATTAAGAAACTACCATTTAAACAGCAATTTTTACTTACCTTAATCTAATTAAGGTCATAATCTAATTAAGGTCATACTCAAATTAAGACAGATGGAGTATTCCTGTTTTAGTCGTATTATCGACGTGTATTACAGACGTGTAAACACCTTAATCACATTTTGAACGTCATGTGGGAGTTTTCACCGCATTTTGCGACAGGACACGATCACACACTGCAGTTCTCAACATTTACGGCGAACAAAAGAGTTTGGCTGTGTCCCAAACTGCATACTTACCTACTAGAGGCTTACTAGAGGAAATATACATGTATCTCGGCTACTATATAGCGTTAAGTACGCGGTTTGAGACGCAGCCCACAGCTTCAGGTAGTTGTCTATTTGCACGTACAGCATGACAAATAATTAACTGTACTTAAAGCGTTCGTAAAAAATAAATAAATAAAAACACCCAAAACTGTATATGGTACCATAACGAAGATGAACTGTATGTTGATACGTGAAATTCTGAAGGGACGTCGGACGGCGTGGCGCGGTGACGTAATGACACGGGCTGTTAATCTAATTATGTTCTAAAACATGTAAAACGGGAACATGACAGGAGTATTCTAATAGCGACTCATGTAAACACCTTAATCACATTATTATCTTAATCAGAGTAAGGTCAATAATTAGATTACTGCTGTCCATGTAAACGTAGTCACTGTAATTTTTTCATGTTTATGACAAAAGTATTAACAGTATACTATATACAGTATATCATGTGCTTATAGTTTGTTATATTTAGGTTCTGGGGCACTGGTGGCTCAGTGATTAAGGTTCTGTACTAGAGACTATAACACTGAAATGTATTAACTAAGGATTCCAGTTTTTACATTTTAATTCTCATACTAATATCAAAGCTCTGAGTATTAGCTACTATCTAATATTGATCTTTTTTTTTAAATGCATGACAGTGGCATAGTTTAAGATGTTTAAGTTGTGATCTACGTGCACTAGGGATTTGAGCCTTTCAAGTCAAAATTCCGAGTGAAAAAATGAGCGAGTACTCATTTCTCAGGCGGTTCTGCTCTCACAATTATTTTATATACGTGTCAAATTCAAGGCTCCACAGATTACTATTATGGCGCGCTGCCTCATTTCATTTGGTCCAGGCAAATTTGCAGTAATGCATATTGAAATAGCTCTCAGTACCTACTACTCAGCATTTCTGCAGCATTCATAGCAACCACACATAATACTGTAACTTATCATGCATGTGATACTGTAACTTTCTGCATCTATAAACAATTATAAACAAGTAGACTGTTGGCATTTGGTGTGATTCAATGATTGACTGCAAATGCTGAAACATACAATCATGTGAAAAAATAAGTACACCCCATGGAAATGGTTGGCTTTTTTGACATTTTTGTACAAGCAAACATTTGATTATCTTTGACACAGTACCTATTAATGACATTTATATACTTGAAAAAAAAAACCATAAAGAAAATTAGCTATTATTCAATCATTTATTCAACAAAAATATCCATAGATGTGATTGAAAAAGTAAGTACACCCTTGGCCTCAGAAACTAGTATTGTCCCGTTTAGCAGAAATAACCTCTTGTAGATGTTTTGCATTATTCTCCACCAGTCTTGCTGGAATTTTTTGACCACTCTTCCATTCTCTTATTCTTTCAGTTTACTTGCATGTACTGCCCATTTCAAATCCCCTCATAACATTATAACATTTCAGTGCGATTCAAATCCTGGTCAGCCCATAACCCCCCATTTGTTTTTGTTTTTATCCATTCCTTGGTGATTTGCTAGTGTGCTTAGGAAGATTAACCTGTTGAAAGGTCAAGGTGCGGTTCAACTTCAACTTTTGGAAAGATGACCTCACATTATATTCAAGCTCAGTTTAATAAGATACAGAAGTCCTAGGTGAATCAGTGAATGGAAGATGTCCAGTCCCTGAGGCAGCAAAGCAACTCCAATCCATAACATTTCCACGACTGTGCTTCACAGTCGGTAATAGGTACTTTTCCAGAAAATCGGTCTTTGTCTGCGGCAAACGTGTCAGCTTTTACTGTGACCAAACAACTCTATATTTGATTGGTCTGTCCAGAGCGCATTATTCCGAAAGGCCTGGTCTTTGCCTATATGCTCATTGGCAAAAACTACAGCTTTATTGTTCTTTTTAGACAGCAAAAGCTGTTTCCTGGCACGTCTCCCGTGCAGGTCAAATTTGTGCAATCTCTTTCTGGTTGTAGAAGCATGCACTCTGACAACAACAGTTGTAAGACTTACTAGCAGATCCTGTGATTACATTTTGGGGTTCTTGGAGAATTCTTTTTGCATCAGATGGTCTGCTCTTGGGCTGAATTTGCTGGGACTGCCAGTCCTGGACTAATTGGCAATTGTTTGAAACGTGTGCTTTGTAGATTATTTTCCTTATAATGGAAAACAATACCACACCCCCCACCCCCCTTAAAAATGTCTTATGCAGCCATTTGAGCCAGTATTGAAATTTCAGTCACCTTCAGGCAGATCTTAGTGAAGACTATAATGGAGAATGTTTGTTATCTGAAAGCAGAGTTTCAAAACAGTCAGAAAAACTCACTCTCCTGCACACATTCAAGTTTTCCTCTCATCTCTACTCCCAACACAGCGGACCCAAGTTGTGACAGGTTTAATAATTAGCTGTTCAGGTGCATCAGGTGTGTTGGGAATACTTAAAACCATGAAGGGTAGTGAGTTTGACCAGTGGTTGGATATCTGGTTTTAATATTTAATATGTTTTTATAAAATATTTTACGAAAAACACTTTGGCCTTGGGCATGATGGCCCAGTGGAAAAGAACACAGGTCTTCAAAATCCTTCTGAAAGACTTACTAATGAAAGACTAGTGAAAAATACAATGTGATTTAGATGTGTTACTTTGACTAATACCGACATTTACAGACACATTCTTTAAAATGGTGGTCACCAGACCTGTTCCTGGAGATCATTGAAACATATTTATTTACAACTAATACAATTTGTACGCATCAGTCGTGCATTGTGCAGTTTTATCCAACTTTGTACGTTTGCAAAAAGTTTGTATCTTGTATATACATTTACACATAAGAAGACTACCTAAAGTAAACCTTTATTGATTGGCTTTAAATTGTATATATCATGATAAGTTAAAGCACTTTTATATACAGTGGGGGAAAAAAGTATTTGATCCCCTGCTGATTTTGTATGTTTGCCCACTGACAAAGAAATGATCAGTCTATAATTTTAATGGTAGGTTTATTTGATCGTCCCTTTGATGCAGTGAACTTGTCCTGTCCCCTTAGCAGAAAAACACCCACAAAGCATAATGTTTCCACCTCCATGTTTGACGGTGGGGATGGTGTTCTTGGGGTCATAGGCAGCATTCCTCCTCCTCCAAACACGGCGAGTTCAGTTGATGCCAAAGAGCTCCATTTTGGTCTCATCTGACCACAACACTTTCACCCAGTTGTCCTCTGGTGGTAAGCCATGTAAGACCAGTTAAGAATGCTACTGTAGAATGCCTCAGCATGTCAGGACGTTGGGGTCAGAGCGCAGGGTCAGTCATGATACAGCACCCCTGGAGCAGAGAGGGTTAAGAGCCTTGCTCAAGGGCCCAACGGTGCCAGCTTTTAAGTGCTGTGGGGCTTGAACCCCCAACCCTATGATCAGTAACCCAGACCCTTAACTGCCAAGCCACCACTGCCCAATGTATACTCCCTAGCGTGCTGTGGATCATTCACTTCCTGCAGACACATGCCCTTCCGCTTTTTTAAGAGCAATTGATGAGTTGACGAGACACTTACAGTTTACTCTGTTTGAATCACCTGGGTTCAGTCGATATACAAGTATATTTTTTACTCCATTTTCACATCAAGCCAGTTTCTTTTTTTTTCAGTTCACATCTAATTCACATTGTCTGTAATCTGGTTTCAGATTTTGACCATTCATGAAGTGTTACACTGTTAAGTATATTTTTTTTTCTGAAGATCATTCTAGAGATCAGAGTTTGGATCTCGACAACCATCCATGGCCAGGAGCCCAAGGCCTTGTTTACACTAGTGCATTTTCGTTTTAAAGCAGTGTTTTAAAACGAAAACGATCCTCATCCACGCTTGTATTTCCGCTGTGTTTCAGAAACGACCTCCGTCCACCCTACACAACCGAATATGCATGTCACATGACCATTCATGCACAATGGGCATGCGCATATAAGTGTAAACAGGAAGTTGGTTGCTAGTCCAAACCGACGTTCCATGTATGGCTTACGCTGCTTGAAATGAAATTTGTTGCCGATTTGCTCTAATCATAGCTCTCCTCTTGCGCATGTAGGCATCTCCGTGTTGTTGTGTATACAATCAAGGTAGTGGAATGGTCATATAGGGGTTTGATGAATCAAGGAAGCATATGATCCAGAAGACTCAATCAGGGAGCGAATGTGTACAAAGCCTTGCCTTCGTTTTCAAAAGTCTCTGTTTTTTGAAGGTGTAAAACGCTGGAGTGGTGTAGACGTCAAGTGTAACCGTGGCAAAAGTTATGCGTTTTAAAATGAAAACACACTATTGTAAACAGGGCCCAAGAGAGCAAAATTGGGTGGGAGGGGTGCCATACTATCTCCCCAATCAATGAAATCTCACCTAGTGCATTCCTCCAAGCATGGTATGCCACTCAGTAATGCAGCATGAGCAGCAGCTGGAAAAGTTGCGGTTTACTGGCTTCAGACGTTTTGGAGGAAGCCTTCAGCCTTCAGGTTGTAGCTGTCCTATGATGGGTGGGAATTGCCCAAGACTAACTTATGAAGAATTAAATAAATATATCAACAAACAAATTATGGGAACTGATAAATGAGGCCCATTGTGCGTACAAAGTGCTAAACTCATTTTCCAGAGCTCACCAGTATAAATCTAATATAGTCTCTGTCGCTCTGTTTACATCAGTCTCGTCAGCGAGTGTGCACGTTCTCACGAATCTCTTTCACACACTACCTAAACAGCAATGCCTCAGTAGTGTGATTTGTACCTCACCTTATCTCTCTCATGTTAGTGGGGTTAGATGTGAAAGGAATAGTAGTTCATGGATGCACATACAGTGGGGTTAAAAAGTATTTGATCCCCTGCTGATTTTGTACGTATGCCCACTGACAAAGAAATGATCCGTCTATAATTTTAATGGTAGGTTTATTTAAACGATGAGAGACAGAATAACAACAAAAAAAATCCAGAAAAACACATGTCAAAAGTGTTATAAATTGATTTGCATTTTAATGATCAAATACTTTTTTTCCCCACTGTAGATGACACTCTGGATTGCTCGTCATTCAGACATATGGATTTGAAATGTTCCAATATTACATATCTGTGAGTGGCAAAAGTATGTGAACCTCTAGGATTAGCCAAACTGAGGCAGAATCCCATACAGTTATAAATATGACAGCAAGATTTGAGGTCACGACCATCCACTCCTTAGCACTGAATGCTGACTACTGAGCTAAGACTGCATTTATGTCTTAGCATTGCATTAACTTGTATTGTGTTCATTTGGGTTTATCTGGATATGATGGGTATTGGCAGTACTTCGATAACAGTAGCAGATTGGACATTCTCTTGAGGGAATGTATTAGTTCAGTGAACAGCAGTGAACCTTAGCTAGCTAACTGCTAGTTTGTTGTTTGTGAGAGACATTATGCTAACAAGTATAAATAGAATATTATGATTTATTTAGCTAGTTTGTAATACTTGAAACAGTCCTTGACTTGGATGTTCTGACACAGTAATAATAATCAGTTGAGTCTTCCAGAAATACATAACCCTGGCCACATGCCTGCATTTTCTATTGGCCACACATCCAAGACTGGCAGATTTGTAGGGTTAAAGTTCCTCTAGATTAACTCAACATGAAGATGTGAAATTATACACTTCTCCAAAACGAAAGACCCCTTTTTGAAGATGAAATCTTCTTTCATTCAAGTAAATGGTCAGATTTGAGTCATGTCAGGTGTGACTGCAGCTTTACCTTATTAAATAATGCAGTTTTGGTACCATTCCTTTATAACACAATAATAAGCGATGCATAAACCTTTAATAAAGGAATGCTGGAGAATTGATGTTAAAACTATTTAGTGTTTATGCGACTTTGCATTAACATGAAACAGAGAAGAAAGAACAACTCTCAGTTATCATTATTGGTAGACTGATCGAGACTGGAAGATTTTCACCAATCCGACTGAAATTATTGTAGACTCCGAATGTTGTTTATATAGCGATACCAAAAGTCTGAGGGCACTAGTGAAAAGGTTTCTTTTGATTTTTTTTCTAATTTAATACAACTGTTTTTATTACATATTATATTATTGACAACAATTTGAGTGAAAAGTAAACTCTGTGAAATATTTGCTTGAATTACTTAGTTTAACATGGTCAGTATCACAAATTTGAAAACATTTAAACAGGGAGCTATAAATACTAGCAGAATATTAAATATTCAAGATATTGAACATTTGCTTTCTTTGCTTTAAATGTTTCAAAATTTTAAAACCTGTTTATTTCCAATTTTAAATGAAAAAAAAAAATAATAATAATCCCAGATTTTCAGAATGGTCTCAGACATTTGGATGTCATGGTTTCTTAAACTGGTCACTGTAGAGTAGACAATCCTCATTCATAGACACGTTACTTGTAATCAAATTCAAAGTTTTACGCTTGCGTAGCGTGAGGTATCGTCTCAGCGTTGTCATAACAACACGAAGCGTGTGAGGCTGGTCTATGCGGTCAGCATTTTCCTCTCTTTGCTTGTGTTGTTAACAGGTTTTACATTACTTCCGTCTCAGAAAAACATCTTCTAGGTGTGATTATTAGACAGACAGCAAAAAGAAGAGTGTGATGGCTGTAAATTGCTCAGCATTTCACATTTAACCAACATCCAGGAACAAGTATGCTCTAGTTGTTTAACAGAAATGTCAAAACAAATGACAAATAACATGAAATTTCAGTGTTAAAACTGATATACAGTGGTGCTTGAAAGTTTGTAGAATTTTACATTTACATGTATTCATTTAGCGGATGTTTTTATCCAAAGCGACTTACAAATGAGGAAATACAAGAAAAGCGTAATAACAAGCAGAGAGCAATACAAGTAGTGCAACTATGAAAGATCTTTTAATTGAGTTCTAGAGAAGCAAAGTGCGCAGAGTAGAGGTGTAACGCCAGAGTAGGTGTTTTTTTAAGGGTTAGTTAGGTGCTTCCCGAAGAGGTGGGTCTTTAGATAGTGACTGATTCTGTGGTCCGGATTGAGGTTGGAAGTTCATTTCACCACTGAGGGACAGTTAGTGTGAAGGTTCTGGAAAGGGACCTTGAGCCATGCTGAGTAGACACTACTAAGTAGGCATTAATCGATCACAGATTGCCTGAGGGAATTCAGGAGAGTATTGAGGTAGGGCGGTGCTGTTCCAGACAGAATTTTCTAGAGATCTGCATAAATATGAGCTAAAACATCATCAGATTTTCACAAGTCCTAAAAGTAGACAAAGAGAGCCCAATTAAACAATTGAGACAAAAATATTTTACTTGGCCATTTATTTATTAAGGAAAATTATCCAATATTGCATATCTGTGAGTGGCAAACGTATGAGAACGTCTAGAATTAGCAGTTAATTTAAAGGTGAAATTAGAGTCGGGTGATTTCAGTCAATGGAATGACAATCAGGTGTGACAGAGCGAGCGGTTTTATTTAAAGAACAGGGATCTGTCAAAGTCTGATCTTCACAACACATCTTTGTAGAAGTCTATCATGGGACGAACAAAGGAGAGGACTTCAGAAAAAGAGTTGTTAATACTCATCAGGCTGGGAAAGGTCACAAAACCATCTCTGAACATGTTGGATCCCACCAATTTACAGTCAGACAGATTGTGTATAAATTGAGGAAATTAAACACCATTGTTACCCTCCCCAGGTGTGGAGACCAACAAAGATCACTCCAAGAGCAAGATGTGTAATACTCCAGGGTAGTCCCATATAATACCCTGCATTTGTTTTCCTTTGTGTATGGTCTGCAACCTTGCATTTCCGGTAAATAGTAACTGTTTAATTGTCCTGAGGTAAATGTCATTAAATCAATTAAAATGGGTTTGCATGAGCTGTGTGGGTTTTTTTACAGCTCAATGTGAACACATCTACACAACACATAAATGTTTACATGGCTATCACTGTCACGGTTCTAAGGACTCTGGACTCCATTTCCCATCAGCCACCGCAAGTCACATGGTTTTCTGCACCTGATTCATGTTTTGGTTAATGAGCACTGGGGTGTATATATAGTTGGGTTTTTCACTTGGTCTGGGTCTTTCGTTAAATGTAAATGTGTTTAGACTCTTGTTCTGTGTCTCTCGGTGTTCTGTTTCATGCCCGTGTTTTCATGTTTAGTCTTAGTGTTAGTTTAATGCCACCGTGTTTATGAATACCTGTCATAGTATCTTTGTCTTGTTGTTTTTGCGATCTCTATTAAAACTTTAAAATTTCTGCGATTGCATCCGCCTCCTTTACGCAAACGTGACAATCACTCTTCTAATTAATGTATTATTATTTTTTGTTTCTAATGGATTACCCATCTCGTTTAACCAGATAGAAATTAGATTAATTTGGTTTACCCTATTCTGATTGAGATGTTAACATGAACATTTTTTAAATATGTATTCTTAGCTATCAGTCAAATTTTTAACAGATTATTCGGCTGCATGTAAACGTAGCCACTGTTGGGTTTAGTTCTCCTTATCGTACATATTATTGATTTGTTTTTCCTAAAAGCACATTCATGACACTCTGGGAAAGTCGTAGCAGCAAAGTATTGACTCACATCTGTGCTATAAATACAAATTTGATTATAAGTTCAAGTCAGTCATTTTGCTGATATAAGGGCTTCACCAGCACACACACACGTCCACAAAAGAATGAAAGGACTCTTTATAAAGGGTTAAAAATGGATGAAAACTGAAGAATCTTCTGCAGATTCTTTTGCACATAAAGACAATGTACGATTCCTTATCATATGTCTAGTCTTCTCACAGGTTTTAGCATAAGACAGCCTCCAATATTGCTTTATAAAATATTGATATGATGCTCATAAATGTGTTATGACTGTAATGATCAAATAATGTACCATGAAAATGTCTTTTACGTTACCTGATATATCTGTGGGTCATTACCCAGCCCTAGAGTGTTCCGTGCCATTTTAAATCATACTCTGCTACTATTGTTTATTGATGTGGTTCATTTTCTAGAAAACGAAAACATTTTGATTGGTTTAAACAGCTCGGTTTTTGCACACAGACAACTTGCTGTCATTGTATGTTGTTGGACATCATGGGTTGTATATTTGAAACGCTCAAAAGTTTCGATAATACGAAGTTTTCGAAGATGAAGATGTTTTGTCCCTTTTTTTTCATGAAAGCTGTGCATAATAAAAGTGACACACACAGAGTGAATTTTAGAGTGATTTGTCCAACCTGATATTCTCTAGTTATAACAGACATTTGATCTTCATCACCTTCTCTTAGAACCCTGTTTGGAATATAGTTGTTTTTGTAAATCTCATCAGCAACTCTTAGGTAAGCAGGTGAGACACATGGATCTGCACTACTGCATGGATTGTAACCGTCAAAATACCTCTTCAGTATTTATTTATTTTCAGTTTCACCCAAGGAAGGCATAGACGATTAGGAGAGAGAAAAACATCACTGCCAAGAAAGCCTTCAATCTCCTCAGACAGATAGAGCTGATTTAAACTGTGTGTGTGTGTGTGTGAGGCAGACGCAGATAACTGAGGGATGAATTAGATTAGAGCTTTTCTCCAGCATGTTTCATGTGTCAGTGATAAGCTTGCAGCGTGTTCCCCTGTGTTCTGCTGTGTGTTAACGAGCATCTGTTACAGAAGCTGTAAAAGTCTCTCTAATTGGCAGGTACTCAGTTCTGGTGTCTGCTGGATATCGTGCCTATTAAGAATGAGAAAGGAGAGGTCGTGCTGTTCCTGGTGTCCCATAAAGACATCACAGACAATAAGAAGGACCAGGACGAAGAGCAGTGTCCTGAGATAGGTGAGCATCCACACAAACACAGAATCCTAGGTACTATTCCCAAGTGTCGATTACGATACCCATCAGCCCCTGCACATCACTCGACTTCCACACCACATCACATGACTGGTCACACACGATTTACTTTCAGATGATGTTTATATTAAACATATCAATATAAATGACCTCTATAATATATCATAACAGTATGCTTTCTTGAGTATCAATACAGACAATTACAGGGTCAATGAACAACATTTGTGAATTATGTGTGGTACAAAACAAAGTCTTTTGAATCCCTGCTTGGAGAGAATTAATAGACTTGTACGCTAACATAACTGTGGATATAATACTTAGATGAATTAAGATGAATAAGAATAAGACGAATAAGGGCATTCAAAATGGATTAAACCTGGATCATTTCAGCTATGTGTAGCAGCTTTATCATATCAAAGCTTCTACTATCACGTCTGTTAAAGTAACTGCTTCTGTTAAGATTTTCAGCTCCATTAAGACTCCGTTATCTTCCCTGCGGTGGTCTGATCGGTCCTCTGAGGATGCGCTCTTATAGAGATGTGTTTCCATTGTTCCCAGGTATTATGTTTCCATGTTCCCACGTTTTATGGCCAATCGGGATTGTCGACATTGCTCAACCACACGAAGAATATCCCCGCTACGCTTACAGTAACAGTAAAGAACTCGCTTTTGTAGACTTTCGAGTGAAAAAAGATAGAAACCCCCTTCCTTTTCCAAAAAATATGTAGCCAGTTTAAAGTTTAAACTTGAAATTCACTCCCCAGCTTCACAGGCCAACTATAGCAGCTTTCTACCATCCTGCTGTACCTTCCTGCATCCAGGCGTGCAGGAAGTGATGGATACTGGAGAGGAATCTTGGGAAAATGTTTAGGTTTAGGCTATACTTTCTTGAAACATAAAAATAGTATTATTAACCAGATAAGCACTTTTTAAAATAATATTTTCACTATGTAACACTTGAGAGATTATACAGTAATATATATATACGGTATATATATATATATATATAATTACAGTGGTGTGGAAAAAGTGTTTGCCCCCTTCCTCATTTCCTGTTCCTTTGCATGTTTGTCACACTTAAGTGTTTCGGAACATC
>JAFFST010045534.1:84307-96256 GCA_022414735.1 Noturus placidus
ATACCAACAAAAAGAACCCAATAGCTATTAATACCAACAAAAAGAACTATTAATACCAACAAAAAGAACCCAATAGCTATTATAAACAACAACAGCAATACCCCAATAGCTATTATAAACAACAACAACAATACCCCAATAGCTATTATAAACAACAACAACAATACCCCAATAGCTATTATAAACAAAAATACAAAAAAAAAAAAAAAGAACCCAATAGCTATTAATACCCCTAGGGGGTCCGCGGAGGTACTGCATGGGGGTCGTGAAA
This sequence comes from Noturus placidus, assembly GCA_022414735.1. NCBI lineage: Eukaryota > Metazoa > Chordata > Actinopteri > Siluriformes > Ictaluridae > Noturus > Noturus placidus. The sequence continues at coordinate 84,579 of JAFFST010045534.1, forward strand.
GTTTTGGTACCAGTTTGATATACAGTCAAATCGCGCTACTATGTCACCTTGCTACTATGCCACTCTCGCTATTATACCACTTTTGCCCGGTCCCGACAAAATTCAATACAAAATAAATTTACTATGCCACCCCCTAACTCTCGCTACTATGCCACTCTTGCTCGGTCCCAACAGGTGGCATAGTAACGAGATTTCACTGTATATATATATATATATATATATATATATATATATATATGACAGTAAAATTGTACAATGAAGATTTTCATTTTTGATTTTCAAGATTTTGTCCTCTGTAATGTTTGTAATCCCGAGCACAAATTTTACATGCAGATTGTATGTAATCTGAACTAAATTGACTGACATTATTGTTATAAATCTGACCAATCATGGGTCAGATATTTAGAGCAGTTTAAAATCACCTTGTGTTCACCCTCTCATCAAGAAATAATGTATTTGCTCAAGGATCCCCAGTTCAATCCCGAGTTCTAGTTCATTGCCTGTATGGAGTTTCACATGCTCTCTATGTGGGTTTCCTCTCGGTTCTCCAGTTTCCTCCCACCTCCCAAAAAAACATGCCAGTAGTTGGATTGGCTACACCACATTGCCTCTAGGTGTGAATGAGTGTGTGAATGCGAGCATACATGTCATACAGTCGGGGAATTAAGTATTGGACGTGTCAACATTTTTTTCAGTACATATATTTCCAATGAGGTTATTCACATGAAATTTTCACCGGACTTCAATATTAACTCAAGAAATTCGGAAATATAAAGAATTCACAACAGTCAAGTCTATAAATGAAGTTATGTGTAATAAAGTGGAATGACTCAGGAAAAAAAGTATTGAACATGCTAAGAAAAAGCAGTAAAAGGCAAGGAACCAGCTGAAATCCATAAGTAGATTATAGGTTACGAAGGTCTTGGGAGAGCTCGTTGCTTTTACCCATCATGAGAAGTTTCTTGTGTGACACCTTGGTAACGAAAAGCCTTTGTATAGCTGGTTCCTTGCCTAGGAGAACTGCTTTTTTTAACGTGTCCAATCCTTTTTTTCCTGTGTCATTCCACTATATTACACAGAACTTTATTTATGGACTTTAATGTTGTAAATTCTTTATATATCTTTCGATTTCTTCAGTTAATACTGATGGCTGGTGAAAATTTCATGTGAATAATCTCATTGATCAAATATTTTTACTGAAAAAAAAATGTTTAAACAACTTCTTGGAAATACTTATTTCCCCCACTGTACCCAACCACGGTGTATTCCCACCTCACTCCCAGTATTCCCAGGATTAGCTCTGGATTCACCACAAGCCAGAGACAGAGAGAGAGACTGGGAAAGAGCATTGTACTTGCAGAGCACTGATGATATCCTTCTGGAGGCCTTCTTTCTGATTTACAAACACTTTAGACTCTGTACTTCACACATGAAACCTGTCTTGTTCACTAACCTTGGTCTACACTGGTTTGAAAGGAAACTAATTATATTCTTCAGGTCAGATTCAATCTGAATGATTTTAAGTGAATTTGAAGTCAGTTTAATTGGATAGAGAACATGAGTGCGGTATTAGAGATAACAGAGAACAGAATGAATGTGACATCAATAAATGTACACCCTGCTATCTCTATCAGTTTAATTTTAAGTGGAAACCAATTTAATACTTTGTGCTCATCACGTGTTCTTTGCCGTGCTTATATAACCCCAGTCATTTTCATTTATCCTGTAATTAGTGCAGCAGTTATTAATCTTCCATGTACTTAGCGTGTGACCTGCAAAGAAGTGAACAAGACTGCTTTATACACTTCTTCCTCCACATTCAGTCAACTGCATATATATATATATCAATCAGAGCTCAAACTATTTGAAGACCATATTCTGATCAGAAATGTGTTCACATACTGTATGTCACGTTGGATTTGACTTTTGTTATAAACTCATAAAATGCATTAAAGCATGCTCTGTGCTCAGATGAGGAGACAGGACTGGAGGTTCACAAGGTCACGCGGCCGCAGAGCTTCAACGCTAACCGGCGACGTAGCCGGGCTGTGCTGTACCAGCTATCAGGACATCTGCAGAAACAGGACAAGAGCAAACTCAAGATCAATAACGTAAGTGCTTTACTGGTATAATTGTCAACAAGTAGTTCACCCAAAGTTAGATTGGTTTAGATAAGGTACTTTAAAAAATATCAACTCAATTAATAGCAAATGTTACAAGATGCTCTTTTTTTTCTTTTTTGCATTTCAATACAAGCAATGGTCATTATGTGAATAAATGATAAAAAAAGGAAAAAAAATATAACTCATATATTAACATTTATTATCCATATTACACAGATGGTACACTTCTCGTTCTATTAAAGAACATTATGAATAGCTTTCTCTGCATTTACTTTCCTTAACTATGATGCGAGTCTTATGAATTCATGTGTGAATAACATAATTACATGTTAGTACGTTAGTAACACTTAGGAGTAAACTAAATCAAACCTGCTCTATAAGAAAGAATATGTATTAAGTGTGCAAAATTTCAAATTGTTTATATAATTTGCCATATGCAGCTGTGTACATCATTGGATGGCGCTGGATTACTTTCATAATTTACATTGATCCTCCTTATTGAATGTGGAAATATGAAATAATTCAAATAAACACCAATAATTTCATCTCAGCTCCATCCAACGATGTTATGTACATTGATGTTTCATTTAGTTCAACCCTGCAAGTTAAGTAATGCATGTACTAATATGGTGGTTATTCTCGCATGAATTCATAAGACTCATAAGACTTATGAGTCTTATGACTTTATGGTTAGCTCTAAGTAATTATTAATTCAGTTATAAGTGCATGGTTATTCATGTACTGTTATTGTCAAGTGTTATCGCTTTATCAGATTCCTATAAAAATACATAATAAGGGTTTAGTAAAAAAAGAAATGCATATAAATAGTACATAGCATACAGTATATTACTTCATTTGTAGCACATGAAGCACAATTACAGAAGCTGAAAATTATTAAACAACAAATAATTGTTGTTTTGTTTACTTAAGCCTTTCAAATGTACTGTACATTAAATTGGAGCCATTCAGTAGACATAGCTTAATACAGCATTTAGTATTCAGCCAGAGTAAAAACAAAATAATGAGAACAACATTGCTGAATGCAAAAGTAACAGAACATTTTAGATCCATTAGAAAAGGAAATACAAAATGCACTTGTCCACTGATCTAATTGTGCATATGGAAGCTGTAAATCGAGACCAAGATTTTGTCTAAGGCTTTGCACAACATGCCTCAAGGGTAATGGACTGATTCTGCAGCCTCAAAATCTGCTTGTGACACCATTATTTAGCAGTAATAACTACAACCACATGCTTCCGATAACTAAAGATCAGTCATTCACTTACTTCTAGGACTAGGTCTTACTCCTATGTTTTGGATCGTTGTCTTGCTGCATAATCCAGTTGCGCTTGAGTTTCAACTGAAGACTGGTTGAGAGCAGAATTCACGTTTCCCTCAATTATTGCAAGTTCCTTTGATGTTGTCCTTGGCTCTTTTGTGACTTCATGGATGAGTCGTTGCTGTGCTCTTGGAGGAATTTTGGAAGATCGGACACTTCTGGGAAGGTTCAGTACTGTGCCGAGTTTTTCCATATGGAGATAATGGCTCTCACTGTGGTCCTTTGGAGTCCCAGAGCCTTTGAAATAGCTTTGTAATCCTTCCCAGACTGATGTATTTCAATCACTTTCTTCCTCATCAATTCTGGAATTTTTTTCAACTTTGACATAATGTGTTACTGGCTAACACCTTTTAACCAACTTCAATCTGTTGAAAAAATTCTATTTAAGTGCTGATTTGATTGAACAGAGTTTGCAGTAATCAGGCCTGGTTGTGTCTAGCCCAGCTGAACCCCATTATGAATGCAGTTTCAGAGATTTGGAGAATTATACATTTTCACACAGGCCCAGTTGGTATTGATAATGATAATGATAATGATAATGATAATGAGACTTTATTGGTCACGTTTTCATATGCACAGAGAAATTATTTTCTTCGCATATCCCAGCATGTCAGGAAGCTGGGGTCAGAACGCAGGGTCAGTCGTGATACAATGCCCCTGGGGCAGAGGGTTAAGACCCTTGCTCAAGGGCCGAACAGTGGCAGCCTGGCAGTGCTGGGGCTTGACCTGCCGATCAGTATCCTAGAGCCTTAACCACCAAGCCACATCTGCCCTGTATTGGATAGCTTTTTTGCTTCAATAAATAATATTATCATTTAAAAACTGTACTGTGTGTTTACTCAGGTTCATTTTGTTTTGATGTCTGAAACGATTTAGTATGAGATTTACATAAAAACAGAAGAAATCAGCAAATACTTTTTCACAGCAATGTATATGATAGACTTGCACTGAATTACAGATGTATGTAACCAGGAAAAAAAGACATGTTCCTCTAATATATATAATGTACAGAACAGTGCCCTCCACTAATATTGGCACCCTTGTTAAATATAAGCAAAGAAGGCTGTGAAAAACTGTCTTTATTGTTTACCAAAATTCAACATTGTTTACCATTCAATTCATACAAAAATGTACATATATATACTGTATATAAATACAAATATATATTCATACACGCCTCTTTAATATTGCGTGGAAATCGGGAACAGTGCCCAAGGAGTGACAGGCTGGGATGGTGGTTCCCCTGTTTAAAAAGGGGAACCAGAGAGTGTGCGCCAATTATAGGGGCATCACACTTCTCAGTCTCCCTGGTAAAGTCTACTCCAAGGTGCTGGAACGGAGGGTCGAGCCTCGGATTGAGGAGGATCAATGCGGATTCCGTCCTGGTCGTGGAACAACGGACCAGCTCTTTACTCTCGCAAGGATCTTGGAAGGGTCCTGGGAGTATGCTCATCCAGTCTACATGTGTTTTGTGGATCTGGAGAAGGCATATGACCGGGTCCCCAGGGGTCTACTGTGGGAGGTGCTGAGGGAGTATGGGGTGAAAGGTTCCCTTCTTAGGGCTATCCAATCACTGTACGCCCAAAGCGAGAGCTGTGTCCGGATGCTCGGCAAAAGGTCGGACTTGTTCCAGGTGGGGGTTGGTCTTCGCCAGGGCTGCGCTTTGTCACCAATCCTGTTCGTGATATTCATGGACAGGATATCGAGGCGTAGTCATGGTGGGGAAGGGTTGCGGTTTGGTGACCTGAGGATCTCATTGCTGCTTTTTGCAGATGATGTGGTCCTGATGGCATCATCGGTCTGTGACCTCCAGCACTCATTGGATCGGTTGATCAGTGTAATGCGGCTGGGATGAGGATTAGCACCTCTAAATCTGAGGCCATGGTTATCAGCAGGAAACCGATCAAGTACCTTGGGGTCTTGTTCCCGAGTTAGGGGACATTGGAGCAGCTGATTGGCTGGAGAATTGGAGCAGCGGGAGCAGTATTGCAATCACTTTACTGCACCGTTGTGACGAAAAGAGAGCTGAGCCGGAAGGCAAAACTCTTGATCTACCGGGCAATTTTCGTTCCTACCCTCACCTATGGTCATGAAGGTTGGGTAGTGACCGAGAAAACTAGATCGTGGGTACAAGCGACCGAAATGGATTTTTGTCAGGAGGGTCGCTGGCCTCTCCCTTAGAGATAGGGTGAGAAGCTTGGCTATCTGAGAGGAACTCTCAAAACTTTGGTTTGAAAGGAGTCAGTTGAGGTGGTTCAGGCACCTGGTAAGGATGCCCCCTAGGCGCCTCACCAGAGAGGTGTTCCAGGCACATCCAGCTGGGAGGAGACCTCGGGGAAGACCCAGGACTAGGTGGAAAGTCTATATTTCCACACTGGCCTGGGAACACCTCGGGATCCCCTAGTCAGAGCTAGTTAATGTGGCTCGGGAAAGGGAAGTTTGGGGTCCCTTTCTGGATGGATGGATGGATGGATGGATGGATGGATGGATGGATATTCATATCTTTGCTAAATGTATGTGTGCCATGAATATTTTTGTGAATCTTTTTACCAAAAGATCAAAAGGTTCAACAATAAAGACAATTTTTCAGAGCCTTCTTTGCTCATATTTACAAAGGGTGCCAATATTAGTGGAGGTCACTGTATACTGTTTTTTCTCCTTTTAGAATATGTTTGGCGAGAAGCCTCCCATCCCCGAGTACAAGGTAGCAGCCATTCAGAAGTCCCGCTTTATCCTCCTTCATTACGGTACCTTCAAGGCTGGCTGGGATTGGTTGATTCTTTTAGCCACCTTTTATGTGGCAGTCACTGTCCCCTATAACGTATGCTTTGCTGTTGTTGGTGTACGGGACGACATGCCAACACCCAGAAGTCCACCGAGTGTGAGCGACATTTTGGTGGAGATCCTTTTTATGCTAGGTAAGACACACAGCCTCTGTTACTCTGGAATATTGACCTGATCTGCTTTCTTTCACATTTCACAAGGGCAGAATGAAATGAATGAAAGTTGTATTGTTTATTATGTAAAAGTGGAAAGGAAACGGAGACCACTGGACCAAAACAAATAAATGATTGGAACTGATCTGGGCAAAAGTGTTAGATGTAGCTGTGCCGTATATTGAATAAGCTCTGCTGCATTTAATAATGGTGCAAGTCCCAGTCAGAATATTGATTTAATAGGATTGTCATTAACTCCTCATTAGTTCTACAGTCGAACAACCCAAAGTACTTTTTACATTTTTTAAATTCATGGAATATTTACAGCGCACAGCTAACTGTGATTTTATGACTTTTTTGTTCATTAATTTACACCGTCTTTACGATTTGAGAATATTTATTCCTGCACAAAAATAGTGTATTAGCTTTGTTTCAGCTTTGATGAGCTCATGCCCGTGACTATTATCTCAATGTGGAAGGAAAACTTCACTGGTCCAAACACTGATGTTATATTTCAATGTGTAGTAGAACTTACACGAGGGCTAAGCTGACATTGTATTATTTTGTATAATTTCAGATATTGTGTTGAACTTCCGTACGACGTTTGTGAGCACATCAGGCCAGGTGGTGTACGACGCTCGCTCCATCTGCGTGCACTACGTCACCACCTGGCTCTTTGTGGACCTAATCGCTGCATTACCCTTTGACTTGCTCTACGCGTTCAATGTCAGTGTGGTGAGTTTTTTACTGTAATAAAAATTCTTGCTATAAATGTCAGCATGTGCTGTTGCCAGTATTAAACCTTGTGGTACAGTTCATCACATCACAACAGAATACACAGTAATAATAATCGGATGCAGAATTTCAGTTTATCTGCTGTGGGTTTTTTATGTCTGCAGTTCTTTGGGGTTCATCTACTAAAGACTGTTCGGTTGTTAAGACTCCTGCGCTTACTCCAGAAGCTAGAGCGCTACTCACAATATAGTGCCGTCGTCCTCACCTTGCTCATGTCGATGTTTGCTCTGCTGGCTCACTGGATGGCGTGTGTCTGGTATTTTATTGGACGCTGTGAGATCGAGAATAATATGCCTGGATCCTGGGACATTGGTGAGTATATACACTATACAGTATCTCTGCACTAATAATATGCGTCTCATTAGTGTTCTAGTTTAGCATCTGAACGTTTCTGTCCTTAATGAGCAATTCTTAGGGATTTATTTAAGGTTGTTTACTGCATATTTCTCTAACTAATGACCAATGAACAGCCATATACCACCGACAGTGTACTGTACGTCTGTGAAGAAGTTCTAGTTGCCATGGTCATAGCCGTAAGCTATAACTTTTTTAAGTTTGGCAGAAATATTTAAAAACTCATGTACCCAAACTCGTAGTCATTATGCCAGTACATTTCCAACTTCTATCATCGCCTAATTTGAATATACATGTAAATGTCCACTAGGTTTGACTATGTTTACATATAGACTGCTAAAAAGGAACAATAGAACCGAATGACAACAAAGCTTCTAGTTATAACATAAAGCTCTAAAAACTACTCTGAGAATGTGTTCTAAGTGAACAGTGCTGACATCCGCAGAGCTTAAGAAAAAGAGTTTTGGATAAAAGCGTCTGCTAAATGAATAAATGTACATGTAAATGTACAGAAAAATGAGCAATTGTAGCTACTGTATAAATGCTTTTTTGTGTCTTTATGTTTTCCTTCATGTGGATAGTTATGGTCAGCTATGATCATCTGACATGGACACCTCGCTGAAATGCAGTTTCCCTAATGGATCGTATAAATGGAACGACTAGGCTATTTTTATATCAGGCAGAGGAGCGATCTTTTTTCTTGGGTACACTAAAATGCCATCAAATTGAGATACTGGCATACGAGTGTACACCATAAAATATTGGATTTATTATCAATGCAGAATTATACTGGTACATTTGTTGCATGTGAGCCCAAGCAGTAGAAGAGAACAAGAGAGTACAAAATACAAATACAGTACAAGATGGATAAATTTGTAAAATACAATACATTTAGCATCATTGTTTATTTAACTACAGGTCAATATATTACACTGAAAAAATGACAGGCATTAAGTGCTTCCTGATACATCTCGATCTTGTATGTAATATTTCCTGTTGATATTTTGGATAATGTTTGTGATTGGTTCGTGATGGTGAAATATGTCAATCCATGAATTGATGTTTTGATCACTTCACACTGTCATGGTTTCCCTTCGTGCTAGCGCTGGAGCACGCAGCGCTCTGAAACCTGAAGCGTAAACGCAAAATGTGAGTGCGTGCTTCCGGGTTTGTTTCCGCCTGTCTCTTGTATAATAAAGTTCTTATCTGCATTTGCGTCCGTCCTAACCTTCATGACGTGTCGTAACGTGATACACACACTACTAGTTCAATGTACCTTAATCATCTGTGATGCAGCCAAAATTCTACACCACACTAGATTTCAACTCTAAACCTGTTCCACGGTATCAACTTTACACGCTGAATTATGATGGAACTTCCACTAGGCTGGTGCAGCTGACTCCTGAAGCTCAATCAGCAGACATTATGGCCTACACGTGTGGTGTTTGATACCAGTTCACCGTTCTGTACAGTTCCATCAGTATCAGAGATTCATTCTCACCCTGATCATTACAGAATGAAGGCTCCTAATAACTTGACACACCATTGCGAGGTTTTATTACATTTCCTCTTGTGTGTGCAAGGAATAAACCGACCTCATTTCAGAAATAGAAATGAATTTGCATGTCTTTCAAATACAACATTCAGAAGGCTTGAGGAAGCGTGAAGTACCTTTGTTAAAAGCCTTTCAAACCTCATGTCACACCTCGAGTGAAAAGCCAGAGAGAAACAGAAGGAAGAAGCTCTATTTTTTTGGTCTCCATTATGGTTTTTATAGATAATCATGGAGGTGAGAAAATTAGGATTAGGGAACATGGGAAATAGAACAAATATCTATCTATCTATCTATCTATCTATCTATCTATCTATCTATCTATCTATCTATCTATCTATCTGTCTGTCTGTCTGTCTGTCTGTCTGTCTGTCTATCTATCCTTCAGATCAACACTGATGATATGATCATGGCCTTTTATTTCAACAAGCTTAATGAAGGAGCTGCCTGTGATGATTTTCTATCAGTCCTGAGCAATTTGCATATGTTGCAAACTTGTTGGCTGCGTTCCCTTTTATTCAGCATGCTAAACAAAAATTGTTTCTCACAGGATTTTTGTTCTGGATATGAGTTCATATATGATTGATTGCACTATTTATATTAGCCTTATTTTTAAGACAATAACAAATGTGCATAATACAGTGTATGGTACTGTATGTTCCTCTGTCTGTCTCCTGTGTCTGCCTCACCCTCTGTCCTCACCAGCTTCAGACAGCGATTTAGATTAAACTGCAGATCCGTTCTCCAAAACAAACCCAGGCAATTTGCTATATGCAATGTACACTTATTGGCCTCTTTATTAGGAACACACGTAGACCTGCACTGTTGAAATTCATGTAATTATTCAAAAAGTCAGAATCATAGAATGGAGGAAATAAATGTGTTCTCGGTTACATCAGCATGCCATGGCTGCCGGTGTCAGAAACTGCTGATCTCCTGGGATTTTCACACACAACAGTCTCTAGAGTTTACACAGAATGATGTGAAAAACAAAAAACACATCCTGTGAGTAGCAGTTCTGCAGGTGGGAAGGTCTTCTCATGTCGTGGTCCACTGTAGCCTCCTGTTCTTGGCTGACAGGAGTGGGACATGTTGTGGTTTTCTACTGTTGTACTGTAGCCCATCTGCCTCAAAGTTCAGCATTTTGTACTTTCTGAGATGCTTTTCTGCTCACTATGGTTGAAGAGTGCTTATTTGAGCCTTCCTATAAGCTCAAACCAATCTTGCCATTCACCTCTGACCTCTCTCATCAACAAATTTTTTCTGCCCCTAGAACTGTTGCTCACTGGATGTTTTTTGTTTTGTTTGTTTTTCACACCCTTCTGTGTAAACTCTAGAGACTGTTCTAATGTTTGATGTGAACATTACCTGAAGCATGATTTTATGCATAGCACGACTTCCATATGATTGGCTGATCGGAGAACTGCTTAAGTGGGTACATTACATTTATATTTACATTTATTCATTCAGCAGACGCTTTTATCCAAAGCGACTTACAAATGAGGAAAAACAAGCAAAGCGGAGAACAATACAAGTAGTTCTACCATACAAGATATATAATTGAGTTCTAGAAAAGCAAAGTGCACAAAGTAGATGTGTAAGAGCCAGAGTACGTTTTATTTGTATTTTTTGGATAATGTGGGGTTGGCATTTTAGGGGTTAGTTAGATGTTAGTTAGATGAGGTGGGTCTTTAGCTGTTTTTTTAAGATAGTGACCGATTCTGTGGTCCGGATTGAGGTTGGAAGTTTTTTTCACCACTGAGGGACAGTTAGTTGAAGGTTCTGGAAAGGGACCTTGAGTCACGCTGAGTAGACACTACAAAGTGTCGGTCGTTAATCGATCGCAGATTGCGTGAGGGAACGTAAACCTTCAGGTCTTGTATGTGAGCATCAAGGCCTTTAATTTGATATGGGCAGCTACAGGAAGCCAGTTGAAGGAAATGAGGAGGGGTGTGACATAGGTAGGTGTACAGGTGTTCCTATTAAAGTGGTTGGTGTGTGTATGTGCAGTGGGGGGAGAAAGTATTTGATCCCCTGCTGATTTTGTACGTTTGCCCACTAACAAAGAAATGATCAGTCTATAATTTTAATGGTAGGTTTATTTGAACAGTGAGAGACAGAATAACAACAAGAAAATCCATAAAAACGCATGTAAAAAATGTTATATATTGATTTGCATTTTAATGAGGGAAATAAGTATTTGACCCCTCTGCAAAACATGACTTAGTACTTGGTAATGACTTAGTAATTACTTTTCATTTTCAATACCCTGGCTGAGGGAGGGAGGTTCTCACCCAAGATTTGACGGTACATGGCCCCGTCCATCGTCCCTTTGATGCGGTGAAGTTCTCCTGTCCCCTTAGCAGAAAAACACCCCAAAGCATAATGTTTCCACCTCCATGTTTGACAGTAGGGATGGTGTTCTTGGGGTCATAGGCAGCATTCCTCCTCCTCCAAACACGGCGAGTTGATTTGATGCCAAAGATCTCCATTTTGGTCTCATCTGACCACAACACTTTCACCCAGTTGTCCTCTGAATCATTCAGATGCTCATTGGCAAACTTCAGACAGGCATGTAT
>JAFFST010045534.1:100313-113307 GCA_022414735.1 Noturus placidus
GCTATACACTGTGTCTCATTCACCCATTCACACACCAATGGTAGCAGAGCTGCGATGCAAGGTGCTAACTTGCCATCGGGGGCAACTTAGGGTTCAGTGTCATGCCCAAGGACACCCTACGATTGCATATAATACGATTACATATCTACTGTAAATTCAAAATCTTCAATCTTCTAAATTTTCCCATCTCGTAGCTCGAACCTCAGCTCGTTGTTCGAGCAGAAATTTGCTCCGAGTTCCATCTCGTAGGTCGAAAATCTCGTAGATGGAGCTGCTCGTAGATCGAGGTACTACTGTATATTAAAAGTGTTATACACATTTTAGCATTTTAGAAATGTTTGAAGGATTTTTACATGGCACCCCTGCTCTCATCAGATGGCAACCCAGGGTTGCTGTGGCACCCCGGTTGGAAAACACTGACTTAAAGTACTTAAACATAAAGTATATTATAGTATATCATTTTTATAGTAAACGTCAAGTAAATTCACTTTTATAATGTATGTTTTCCATGAAACCCTGTGAAAATATCATCACATTATGTGTGTGTATTTTCTCTGATGTTATGATTGATATGTCGCATCTTCAACATTACATCGGTCTGGCAAGCAAGAAGTGTATTGAGCTACAGAGTCAGTAGTTGTAACAGAACCTTAAGTTTAACAAAAAAGTATTTCACTTGTGTTGGGTATTATGGCAGCTTGTGATAAAAAATGACGCTTGATGGAAAAGTAGTTTTAAAATGTTTATGTATTTGTCATTTGTCACGAAGACTCCTGTAAGTTTCATGGAGCACTACTTTTACATAAAGCATCATTACGTTTACTCTTCATTGACCTCATGTGACTTCTTTCTTTTTCTCTCAGGCTGGCTGCATGAGTTAGCCAAACGTCTGGGCACGCCATACTTCCTCTCTCCCCTCACATCCGTCCTTCCAGAATCACTGAGGCCCAACAACCTAGATGGTCTGAGTGGCAACGTGAGCCAGTGGAACTCCTCCAGCAGTGATATAGTGGGGCAGGACTCTGTAGCAAACTCCACCCAGTTGAATGGGACCAGGGCAGGGCCAGTGGATGGTGTCGACTCGGTGCTGGGTGGTGGCCCATCGGTACGGAGTTCCTATGTGACGTCACTCTATTTTGCTCTAAGCAGCCTGACCAGCGTGGGCTTCGGCAACGTCTCAGCTAACACTGACTCTGAGAAGATCTTCTCCATTTGCACCATGCTGATTGGAGGTGAGAAAGCAATAGGGTTGCACTAGAACCTGATTTATAACCAACAATGTAATGTCACTACAGCCCTCGGGGGCCCTCTCTGTAAGCAGGGCCCCAGGAAAATGCCTGCCCTGTAGGTACGCCTCTTGTGTTGGTACTCTGGACAAGTCTCTGGAACTGTACTGGAGGGATGAACACTGTTCTTCCAAAAGATATTGCCTCAGTTGGTGTTTTGATGAAGTTGCAGAGTTCTGCCTAACACAACCATCCAACATCCTCCAAAAAACCCACTTATGTACAGTACATTATAAACCAGGACCCTTAATACAGACTTTGCAGTGATCGAAAGCAGTGTTTTGGGTTTGTTGGATTCGGAGAGTGCTGGGCCGGTGTATGCGAGGCTTTAAGCAAAGCAAAACACATTTCTCTTTCCCATAATCATATTACCTTAAAACAGTTCAGTGGAACATGTTGTGTATGTGTGTCAGTCTACTCCTATTCACCCTCTGTTATTGCCACAGAGCGGAAAAAATACGGTAATCATAACCAAATCAAATCTGCAGTTGTTGGACATTCTGTGATGTACGCTATTATACAGATGGCTTGCTGACTCATAGTTAGAGGGTCAATCCAGAAGCGGTTTTGTTGTGATCTGCAGTTAGAAGACAAGAGTCTAATAAAACATAGTACAGTTCAGTTTAAACTCTCTCTCTCTCTCTCTCTCTCTCTCTCTCTGTAATTATTCACACTAGAAGCTGTCCATAAACAAATATTTGGAAGGGTTTTTGTGGTTGTTTTTTTTTAAAGAAGATATTAAATTGCTTTAATTTTAAATGTCCCTATTTATAGTACAATGCAGAAAACTACAAGAACTGAGTTATAACGAGCTAAGAAGGTTGTTTTGCATATCCAACGAAGCCCATCTGCTGGAGTTGTGGCCTTGCATGATTATTCAAATTTAGCATCCAGATATCGCATATCACACACTATGAGCAATAACGGACAATTTCCTAAAACAATGCTGTCCCTGATGGTCTCTCTTCATGTGATTGTGTCACTAATTTAAGCGTCACTTACTGTGCGAAACACTTCTCACAAGTGCTCTTAAGATGCGCTTTTAGGGCAATTTTGCTCTCGGTTTCAGCCATGTCAGATCCGTCTAAAGCTTTAATGGGGCTGTGGGGAAAGCTGCATATGTTCAACATGTGTCTAGGGAAATGTGTTTGTTCTGTGCACAAATGCTTTTCCATGCTCTCCATGATCATTATTATAATTTGTGTTGGGAGGGCGCGATTGTTTTTCAACGCCCGGAGTCGTTGGAATATTCTGTTAGCTCGTTAACTGCTCCCAGCCCCTGGAGCTGACCTCATGAATATGCAGAAGCATGTGCTTTTCATTCTTGCTTTCCACCAGTGACTAGTGAGGATCACGTCACCATCTTCTGTTATGCTGCAAAAGTTGTAGTTGGCTTGAATACCACAGCTTTGGATGCTTTCTACTTTATTTCCTAATTTCTTTTAAACTACATTTGTCTTTGCACGTAGTCCATCCCAGCATCTATGCTTCATGTACTAGAGTACACTTCCCTAAGCAGCAGTGGCTGTTAACCTCTGCGCCTCATTTAACCACATTTGCATTTTACTATGCTTTCCTTTGATATCCATTCCAATTAAAGAGTGTTTCTTCTAACCATGCTTCCTCTTAAGCCACATCATTTATTGATTTCACTTATCAAGGGCCGTGCTCCGAGTGCCTTATTTACAGACCATTTCAGCAAGCACAAAACCTACAAACAGTATAAAGCATTTGTACTGAGGCTAACTGATTGCAAATGTTTTTTTTTTAAACAACAACACACTGTTACACACTCACTGTGTATGTGTTAATTAATATAAATTAGCTGTTAATATAAATTAACTAGGAAATTGCTAGTACTGTGTAATAACCAAGCCCTAGTCTGAAACTTAATATGCAAAAGACTTTCCCATTTGCTCTGACTGAATGTATTAAGGTTTAGATGGAAAAGGAAAAAAAGGGATGAAATCTGTCCCTTTGATTAAGTAAGGGCATTTGTGTTGGAATGAAATAATGAAAGGTTGAAAAATAAATGAGCATTAAAGAATTATAGAATATTACAGAGTGCAGTAAGAGTTCAGGTTTGTCCATTGAAAAGAAAAATAATTATTCCTGTTCTAGCAAGTTCAAAGTGACGTCTCCACTTGGTAAAGACACCTTACGAGCAGAAACCCAGAAACAAGGTTATGGTGTATTTTCTATCGGCTACAATAGGAGGAATAATATATTACAAGTGGAATCAGATAGAATATGTGTAATCTTGCTAAAGGATGAATACTGTAGCATACTGTAGACAGTACTGTAGTGTGTGGCTAAAGTAGGGAATACTGTAGTATATTATATGAGGAATAGGATACTATAGACAGAATATGTTGCTATAGGAGGAATAGAATAATAAAGGAAGAACACTGTAGTATACGGTATGAGAAATAGGATACTATAGATAGAATATTTTGCTAAAGGAAGAATACTGTATTATACTGTATGAGGAATATGTAGCAAACTATAGACATAATATCTTGCTATAGGAGGAATAATATATTATATGATGGATACTGTAGTATATTATATGAGGAATAAGTTACTATAGACAGAATATGTTGCTATAGGAGGAATCCAATATTATAGGAGGAATATTGTAGTATAGAATAAGAAAAGCCCTGTGCTTCAGATGCATAACCCTGGTCGTCACACATGTGAAAGCTAAACATGTTTAATTTTATTACATTCTAATGTACAGCTTTTGTTGTGGGTGGAAACCACAGAGACACTGGGAGAACCTGTGAAACTACACACACACACACACACACACACATAGGCAGTCACAACAGGTTACTAAAGGAGTGCAGGGATTTCTAAGGAAGATTACTAAAGAATACTGTATGTTACTTTAGGAAGACTAGACTACCATAGGAGGAGCAGACTATTATAGGAGGAAAGGTATTTTATATATATGAGGAGCAGAGGAATACTGTAATGCCATACAATATGAATAATACTGATGCTCAGGTATACAGGAGCAGGTATAGTCCCGTTATTTAAGTGTTTCCCTCTTCTGGTGTCTATGCAGTGTCCTGTATAAGGATTACCCGGCTTCTAACACCTCAGCGGACTTATCCCCCAGTGGTTAAATTAGCAACTGTGAAGGGAAATTGGGAAACAAATGCTCTTATGGTGAAAGGGATTGAGAAAAGGAGAGATGCTGTGGTGGGTTATAATGAAGAGTACAGCACTCATGATGCAGGAATAGAGTTCTATTTGAGATGTGAGTCTGAGAGCGGAGGAATTGTCTTTGAGAGCGTGGGTCTGATTTTAGGACCATGTCCTCGAAGGCATGCGGTGGAGAAAGCTCTATGCAGCTGAGAGGGCGAGACACACAACCCAAAATTTCTGAATCTGCCACCACATGTGATCACTAGAGGCCATTACTCTCCCATCCAGCTGACAGCTGCTGTGCCACCCACACACAGGAATCTGACACACACACACACACACACACACACACGTACACATTTTAGCTCATAGCAGGCAGTGGAGCTACTACCACATACTGTCATAAACATCCACATTATAACCAAAACAAGCAAGTACACACTGGTAATTATTGTCAATAGTAGCACAACACCTGTCACACACACACACACACACACACACACACACACACACACACACACACACACACACACACTGGATGCCATTAAGCTAAATGAAGACATAAAGAAATAAGTTATGTTACACCAGAGCCGGACAACCAGTTTCTTTCTGTGTCTTTTCTTGTACGTTCCAAGTGGCAATCTTTGAAGTAATTCTTACAATCTATGGTTGAAATTGAGTCCAGTGTGTTATTCAGTTACAGTGAGGATGTCAGTATTGGATCAGTATCAGATATTATCCAATAATCAGAGATTTGACATTAGTATAACATCAAGAATGGGATCAGTACATCCCTCTACTGCAATGCTTCAGTCAAACTGCTGAGCAATATGTGGCCTGGTACATGTTGGACCCCGATGATGATAATGCTGATTTCCAGAACACATAGAAAGGGGAGTTGATGAGTCTTTTAACAAAAGCCTACATGATTGGCCTTGTGGCACAGTACCTACAGTCAGAATTATACTTACCCTTGTCATATGTTTCTCTCCTTTTAGCGCTGATGCATGCCGTAGTCTTCGGTAACGTCACAGCCATCATCCAGCGCATGTACTCCCGCCGCTCACTTTACCACACACGCACCAAAGACCTAAAGGATTTCATCCGCGTTCACCGACTGCCCAAGGCCTTGGAACAGCGCATGCTGGAGTGCTTTCAGACCACGTGGTCTGTTAACAACGGCATCGACGTCAGTGAGGTGAGCTTCTCTGGCTTTGTGCTCAGCACTTCCTGTTTCCAGGTCAAGAAAAACAGGATACAATTGGGTTTGGATTCAGTAGCATTTTGAACCCTCTAATCCCACTAATGTAATGAACATATGTGAGAAATGAATTTGAATGAATTTCATTTCAGCAAAAGCATCATTACAATGTAGATGGTAGACTGGCATTACATAACCTTTCATTGCTCAGTATATGAGAGCTATTCTGAGCAATTCATTCTCTTTTCAAAGTACTTTATTTCAGTACTTTATTTTTTTCTACAGAAAGTCACTATCTGTCACCATTTCACTCACCTTTTCCCTTCTATCACCTGTTCTCTATTTCTCACTCTCCCTTGTGTTCCCTCATAATCATCTTTCCCAGTAGCTCCTTTACCTCCATTTCATAAGGTGCTTTTATTTGCCTAGTCCTCTCTAAATTCAGGCCACTTTCTTCATACCTCTCTTTCGCATATTCACATCAATCATTCTCCTGCCAGTGGACAATCAATGTCGTTTATGCGCAGATATCGGCTCATTGTTAGTTTGAATATTTAAAAATGAGTTCCTTGTTAAAGGAAACCTCCAGCATGAAATACATTAAATACAGTAAGTCAGTAAGTCAGAGGTGCAAATTGTTTTCAAGAAAAAAACACAGACAGGGCATCATTTGGGTACTTTGTGTATATTATTGCTTTTCAAATAGAATATGCATAAATGAAAAACCCTGCATTCCCTCTATATTTTCTTTTTGCTGGAGAGAGGCGGAGCTTAGCCTGCCTTTTATCTAGCTGTCAGTGCAGACCAGTGTTGCCAATTTAGCGACTTTTCAGACTCCTTTAGCGACTTTTTTTTTTGCAAAAAAAAACACACCTAGCGACAAATCTAGTGACATTTTGGACAAACGTTAGGAACTTTCCAAATGTCACCTGTACTGTCCTGCAAGCACGAGGTCTTGCTTTCCCGCTGCACTCACACCTCTCTCTGTGTCTGCTCTGTTCAGTGAGGGGCTGAGAGCCGGTGCAGCACATTCCGGTGACCGCACGGCAGATAAATGGAAGATAAATGTAATGCAACATGTTTTACATGTAAAATAGTATATGTTATTACAGCCTAGCTCTCCTGCTCAAAGTAGTTATAGTGTTCATTCCTGTTCCATACCTGTCCGTTATAGTTTTATAAAAGTTATTTAAAAAACCATAAAAGTTATGAAAAGTAATTAAAAAAGTACAAAAACACAGAAGCAAAAAAATCTATCTATCTGTCTATCTCCTATAATGTTGCTGTTCTCTCTCCATCCTCCCCCCAGCTGCTGAAGGACTTCCCCGATGAGTTGCGAGCAGACATCGCCATGCACCTGAACAAAGAGCTACTGCTGCTGCCGCTCTTCGAGTCGGCCAGTCATGGGTGTCTACGCTCACTCTCGCTTATCATTAAGACGTCGTTCTGTGCACCTGGAGAGTTCCTCATACGCCAGGGCGACGCGCTGCAGGCCATCTACTTTGTGTGCTCAGGCTCCATGGAGGTGCTCAAGGACAACACTGTACTGGCCATTCTGGGTGAGAGAGAGGCTCTACTCATTCACACTGCTGCAGACTGTCAAGCATGTAACATGTGTATTATAGTTTATCTAAAGCTCAGTTTAACCCTCAAACCTCAAAATAATTTTAAATAAGAGAGTGGCTCTAATCTTAACCTCCGTTACCCACAGCAAAAAAAACGATAGTGAGTACATCCCTCACATTTGTGTAAATATTTGATGATATCTTTTCATGTGACAACACTGAAGAAATGACACTTTGCTACAATGTAAAGTAGTGAGTGTACAGCTTGTGTAACAGTGTAAATTTGCTGTCCCCTCAAAATAACTCAACACACAGCCATTAATGTCTAAACTGCTGGCAACAAAAGTGAGTACACCCCTAAGTGAAAATGTCCAAATTGGGCCCAATTAGCCATTTTCCCTCCCCGGTGTCATGTGACTTGTTAGTGTTACAAGGTCTCAGGTGTGAATGGGGAGCAGGTGTGTTAAATTTGGTGTCATCGCACTCACACTCCCTCATACTGGTCACTGGAAGCTCACCATGGCACCTTATGGGAACTGTGTATAAAACATAAATAGTTTCAGAAATTATAACAAAATCTAAGATAAAACAAAGGCAACCTGAATAAAAACAAAGTACAGTTTATAAATGATGTTGTTATTTATTGAAGCAAAACAATTATCCAATACCAATTGGGCCTGTGTGAATATGTATTTGCCCCCATATCTTAACTACCCAAATCTATGAAACTGCATTCATAATGGGGTTCAGCTGGACTAGACACAACCAGGCCTGATTACTGCAAACCCTTACAGTAAATACTTTTTTTACAGCACTGTATATGCCTTTTCTACTTTTTAGTGGTTTTTTTTTTTTAAAGCAAATACATTATATCTTACAGGAATGTTTATTTGGTAATTATTAGTGTTATAAATGTAGATTGCAGCACAGAATAAAATATTTGATCTCACCAGGTTGAATGAAAGATCTGCGGTGCACATATTTACAGTATGTTTACACTCTTAAAGATTTTTTTTTAACGGTTAATGGTCCAAGGTGTTTAAATTGCTAGATTTAGCCATTCTTAACGAGCGCATGACAAAAGCGATCTAAAATACTGAATGTGCTGCCAAAGCTTTATTGAATGTCAACACAACCTTCCAATGTGTTATTACTCATCTTACACACACATGGCCCGTTGAATAATTACGTGATTAAATTATTAAATGTAAAATCTGTATCTTAATAAATGATTCGCCTGTAGCTAAATGAAAACGGGTTCCAAGCAGAGGATTTCATTTTATATTTTTGGAAAAATGAGACAGTGTGTACTTTGTTGGCATGTTTGTGATCGCGCTTGTAATGATGAACATGTTCTTAACATTTACTTTTGGCCTCCTGTCGTTTTCCTGAAGGATTACGCACTTTTGCAGGCTGTTTCAATATTCAGTGAGCTGGTAGAACTGATGTAAGAAGTACATATTTGATGGAGAGATGAAAAATGGAACCATGGGGACAGTGATTTGGCTGATCGTGTGTTATAGACAGAGCAAAGACGAATAATACAGAAAGAGAATTTGAAACAGAATATCAGGGATGTTTGTGTGAATGCATACAAAGGACTCAAAAGGAGAGTAGTGAAAGAATTTTTCTGGTTAAAAAGACAAAACTGAGCGCGCTGATGTTTCACAAATCCAAGTTTTTTCACCCTCAGCTGGACTTGGACATTTAGCAGTATAGACATAAGTGTAAATGTGTTAATAGTAACAGCTGCAGATTAGTGGTGTCCCTGTGTGGAAAGTAAAAGGAGGTACAGGGAGAGAGAGAGAGAGAGAGCGCCAGGGTCTGATCATAAGATGTGTTCACGTTCTGCAGTAGGCTGTTTGTCACTGTAGTAACTGTCACTAAACATTTTTCCAGTTTACTTACTTAGTTTATTTGAAGAATGTAATTTGAGGAACGTTCCTATAATTGATTCAGAATAAAGAAAATGTGCATATGTCACCTAAATATTGAAACATTAGCAATAGAGTGCTGCAGGTTTGACGTATATTTGTTGCCCAACCCGGAAGTGAGCATCACGCTGGTTCTTCTTCGAGAACAAGTCAATAAGTTGTTTTTTTTTCCTTTGGCTTTTGGATTAATGCAGAAAATAAACTCTGTGACCATCTACTTTATGAGTCTTACAAGTTTTGTTCATCAAGATAATCTTCACAAATGAACACGATTTTTATGAAGTTTGAAGCGTAAATACAATCACCAGAAGTAAAAAGCTAAAGTTAGGCTATAAATGAACTACACCACGGTCATATGAGTTCGACGTCACCACCTCGAAAAAACACAGTTTGAAAAAACACTTCAATTGGAAAATAATATAAATTGAAAAATCTACAAGTTGGAAGTTGGAAGTTTGAGTTGGAATAGTTCGCAAGAGAGCAAGTATGAACACAACGAGGCAGTAGTTGATGAGTTTTCCTGTTTGGCATGATGATGTTTAATGTCCCTCTGTAGTCCCGTTTAGCCACTTGTTAGCAGCCTCCTTTTTCAAGACACAACAAAGCTTAAAAATCACTAGTGGAGTATCACTGATGTATTATATGCCGTAGAATAAAACATGAAAATATCTTGAGCTTGTGAAACCCCAGACCTGATAACTGGCATTTAACCAAAAACCCGTTCGAAAAAAAAACTCAGACGTCGGGACGATGGAACCGGAAGTGCTAAAATGCTATACCAAATGCTATACCAAGCACTCTATACTATACCGGTGAGCGCCAAAATGAGATCCCCTTTAGGAGAAATAACTCCCCGAGATGTTTTTAAGCGAGTCAGACCTGTCTGTTATTGCCTGCAGTGCTGGGTCACCGTCCTGTTTGTATGCTCATAAAGTATGCAGCTGAAGACACACTCGGATGTACACATGCATATACGCACACAAACACACACATGTCTACATTTCCATATTTTAACTAAGAGAAGAAACGTTTTGTGCATCAAGAATTATGTCTCCGTCTCTCACACACACACATACAGAGGGCCCCCCCCCCACACACACACACACACACACACATACAGAGGGGCCCACACACACACACACACACACACACACACACAGAGGGGCCCACACACAAACGCAAACTGTGATTTTACCGAACAAACCTCATCCATCCACAACCTCCTCCTGATATCTTGGAGGCACACTTTAAGCTCTACTGAACAGTAACTGTCCCACTTCCTCTCTCTCTCTCTCTCTCTCTCTCTCTCTCTCTCTCTCTCTCTCTATCTCTCCTTCTCTCTCTCTCTATCTCTCCTTCTCTCTCTATCGCTTTCTCTCTCTCTCTATCGCTCTCTCTCTCCTTCTCTCTCTCTATCTCTCCTTCTCTCTCTCTATCTCTCCTTCTCACTCTCTCTATCTCTCTCTCTATCGCTTTCTCTCTCTCTATCGCTCTCTTGCTCTCTCTCGTTCTCTCTCTCTCTCGCTCTCTCTCTCCTTCTCTCTCTCCTTCTCTCTCTCTCTATCGCTCCTTCTCTCACTCTCTCTACTTCTCTCTCTCTCTATCGCTTTCTCTCTCTGTATCTCTCTCCTCTCTCTCTCTTTCTCTCTCTCTCTCCTTCTCTCTCTCTCTCTCAAAACAATTCCCCACTCAAGCATCATTTTCACATGCCTTTATTACATTTATTAATTGCATAATTTATTCTGGCTGTTTGCTTTAACACACATTAGAGTCATATGTGCACCATCAATTTGCACAAATACAATCAGTTTCTTATCTTTTGTCTGTTTAACAAAACAAGAAAAAAGCCTTTACATTTTGTAAACAGTCCTTTCAAGGAAAGACAGTCTACAAGCACATAAAAATAATAATTATAATATCTGACACGCAGAACTTACGTTTCAATCTTTCATGTTGTGAACAAAAGGCTGTATATATTTCTTATTGTTAAAACTCGTTTTTAATTCATTCAGTGAGAGAAATTAGAGAAAAAGATTGCATCTAGCTCTCTAAAGGGTACTGAAGACCTAAGAGGCCATGTATTACTTTATCATTCCTTCTTGTTTTCTCATTATCATGATTACTTTTCTCGTGATATCGACATAACAAACGTTGTTTTCCTTTGATAACGACTTCATTTTTCTGTGTATTTTAACATATTTTTATTGTTCAGGAGGCAGAAACAACTTAGCGCAATCCCGCAGCATCATGGAGATCACGAGACAATGTTGGGATCACAAGAAACTAATTTTGTTATGTTGGGATCACAAGAATATTAAGTTGTTTCTCATGTTAACTTATTTTCTGATTCGAAAAATTCATTTCATATCACAGATTTAATTTTGTGTCACAAAATTCATTCCATGACTTTAACAGATTGTAACAGCATTGTTGGATGCTGAAGATGAAGAATGAGTGGCGGTATGAACTTCATTTGTAATTTTGGGCTCATTCTTTACATCAACAAAGGATGAAAACAAAGTATGAAACCTAATTTCACTGCTACTGTGACGTAGCCTATATAAAATGAATAAAATACAAATCCTGACCTGAGTGTTGTACACTTCCAGCTGAGGTCAAACTGAATGGCAGAAGCTAATAATACTAAAGTCATAAAATGGTGTAGATATTCCTAAAGAAACTTGACATAAGACAAATAAGACTCAGTGCCAGCCACATGTGTGATCAAAAAGGTATAATTCATATAAACATAACAGAAATGACCTCTAACATACACTGAAACTGAATATTACAAATTCATCATAGTCACATATAGGAAATTCCTGTCTCTCACACACACACACACACACACACACACACACACACACACACACACACTGTAAAAACAGACTGCTCAGCCTCAGTGTGGCCTCTAATGGCTTTTTTTTAAAAGCTCTATATATGATAATTGGAATGGTAAAGAGGGAACTGCCTCTTTTCAGAGTAGAGCGCTCGCTTCTTTTCTGATGCAATTTCTTTCCTTGGACTTTTCACTGGACTGTTTTTACTCCTAAGAGATTGTGATAGTTTAACATTCAAATTGATTTCATGCAAACAATATATTTAAGATAATAAACTCATTTGATGTCAGTAGTGGCAGGATATATATATCAATCATCACAAAAAATAAATCATTTATTTCATTTGATTTCACACAGAATGCTGAAATTGGGTTATTTGAATAGTTATGAATTGTCGGACCAAATCTTAATTTTATTTAAAATCCTGCACTTTTTAAATGAAAAAAATGTATAGCCATACATAAAACCAGACAAATTAAGAAGAAATTATAAAGATTAAAAATAATTGATTCATATTAATCCATTCAAATAAATGAATCTCACAAAGCAGAGGATTCATCTTAAAACATAGCCCTGATTACTGTGGCTTTTCCCTGATACTTTGCACCATGTCAACATTTGAAAATGGAGAGAATCAACCATAAAAAAGTAATAGTATTAAAATAACTAATAATATTAAAATAACTAATATTTGGGTTTTTTTCTGAACCATACTGCCATTTGATGACAATGTGAAAAAGATTTGTAATTGTTGTAACTTCAAATAGATTGAGCAGGTTGTTTACAACCTGTTACAGTGACAACATGAAAGAAGTTTGTTTGAAATCTTTGCAAATTTATTTAAAAAAAACAATAAAAAAAAGCACATGTACATAAGTATTCACAGCTTTTGCTCAATACTTTGTTGAAGCACCTTTGGCACCAATTACAGCCTCAAGTCTTTTTGAGAATGATGCTACAAGCTTGGCACACCTATTTTGGGGCATTTTCTCCCATTCTTCTTTGCAGGACCTCT
>JAFFST010045538.1:3304-20651 GCA_022414735.1 Noturus placidus
TGGTGTTGTAGGTCAGGGTGGTGTTGTAGTCATCCATAGTGCTGTTTGAAATGGGCCAGCGTATACACTTGTGGCGCAGATTCCCCATAAATAGCTGCAGGCCAATGAGGGCAAACACAGCCAGGGCAAAGTTGGTCAGAATCATCACATTCACCATCTTCTTAACAGACTGGATCAGAGCTCCAACAATAGTTTTCAAGCCTAAGAGAAAGAAAATGTCAATGAGGGAGAGAACGAAACAGGGAAAAGCAGAGGAAAAAGTGGAGAGTAACTAAAAAAAATAGGAGTAAAAGAAATGAGTATAAAAGAGATAGGTTTATGGATGCTATAAAAACACACAAACCAGGAATAACAGTGATTGTTTTAAGAGCTCTGAGCACACGAAACGTCCTAAGCGCTGACACATTTCCGAGGTCAACAAACTCGGTGACGTACCTAAATGCAGCAGAAAGACAAAAAACTTGCTTAAAACAAAATTAGGAACAATAATACAATTTAAATATGCTCTACATTTCAAAAGTAAAATTTTTATTCCGTATTAACAGGGTAATCAGTGAAGACTGCAGTCACTATACACAAACCTGTGAAACATCATCTGAACCACTACTGTATTTTCTTTTTAAAGAAAAATGAATTGTTGTGGCGGATGTTTGGAACTATTATAGACATTGTACCTTCTTAACCTTATTTCATTACCTTACCTTGACCAATATATCAGCACAGTTGCATAAGCAACAGCATGCAACATAAAATACAACACATTTACATTTACATTTACACTTATTCATTTAGCAGACGCTTTTATCCAAAGCGACTTACAAATGAGATATACATAATTAAAAAAATGTTTTTAAAAGTACAAAGTGGAAAGGGAAGTGTGCAGTTTTGGTCCTTGGATTTTTCTTACTGGTTATGTTGTTGCACTGAAATGGGGTTGTTGCTGATGTAAATGATATGTTTTAATGAGTGCTATATATAGATGTGTCACAACCTCAGTCAAATGGCAGCATTAGCTAACTGTCACCGAGAAGGTGCCTGAATAGCATAACTGCACAAGAAGCATAAGGAGATCACTTAGGAAATAGCACAAAA
This sequence comes from Noturus placidus, assembly GCA_022414735.1. Lineage (NCBI taxonomy): Eukaryota > Metazoa > Chordata > Actinopteri > Siluriformes > Ictaluridae > Noturus > Noturus placidus. Next base: position 4,397 of record JAFFST010045538.1, read on the forward strand.
GATTGGATCTGAAATTGCAAAGGGAAATCAAGCTTTCACAAGTACACTGTGCAATTTCAGCAGCGATGTCTAACATTGTCGTGCAGAAAACAAAACTAAAACATTCTTCGTAGTGAGCTTGTGGTAATAAGTTTCTTTTGGTCATTTAGCATGTTTTGTTTACATTTTGCCATTGCCACTTCCGTATTTGAATCTGTCTCATGAGTTTTGTGAAATCCTATGCCTCTTGTTGATGGCTTTTAGATGAGCACCATAGCAGCACCACCTCTGAGATTTTAATAAATAATTTCTTACACAGCCAGAACCTTATCATCAGCTGTCTTTGGTTGCAATGATGACATAGCCAACAATTCATAACCAATGTTTTACAATGTGTGAAGTAAAAATTGGTTGAAAATTTTACAGCGTAATCCCATTTTAACTCCACATTTAATTAAATAAGAAAAGCTGCTATAAACTCATAATGATTTGAACTTTGATGATATACTTACGCCATGCTGATCACCATGAAATCTAGCCAATTCCATGGATCACGAAGGAATGTAAAAGATCCAATACAGAAGCCTCGTGACAGCACTTTAATTGTTGCCTCAAAGGTATATATACCAGTAAAGACATACCTGAAAACAATTGTAATATTGAAATTATTACTAAATGTTTAGATAGATATGTAGATAGTATATATCTATGAAATTACAATTGAGGTAAGATGACAAAATCTGGTTATTGTTATTACTTTCTGTTTATTTATTTATTTATTTATTTTACTAATTTTATTTTTGCACGCAAGTAATGGTGAAGGCTACATCATCCATTTATCTTATGTATTACTGAAATATGCTGCACTTACTCCACAGTTTTGCTCCAGGCAGGAGGGTTGCTCATCGTCATGAATACACAGTTGGAGAGAATAGTAAGCATGATGAACATGCTAAATAACTTAACAAAGAGTCAAGGAAAAAATGCACACATTCAAGACTGAATAAATTTTAAACGATTAATGGAAGGTATATTTAAAATTGTTTTAATGTTCTTCAGCATCAAGGATATCAGTGTATGAGAATTCTAATGGCTGCTCTTCTCATGAAGTTAAATGGGCTGATACAGTAACAGGATGGTTCTGCATTAAACCTGTATATTGTGTTGCCCTTGGTGATTATAATAAATGTCTGAAAAAATATAAAATAACTAAATGAAAAAAGAAGCCTGCTCAAAGTTTTCATACAGAGAGAGAGAGAGAGAGAGAGAGAGAGAGTTATTGTTAAATTAAATGAAACAATTTCACAGCCCTCTTCCCATGCACAAGAGTTGGTCTTGAGACTGACTTTTTGTGCTTTGTAGAAGGGGTCTATGTCTTCTAGAGGTGTGTTGAGCAGCTCCTCTGGTGGATCTCCGAAAATCATGGGCAGAGACTTCCCTGCCTCCAGGTCACTCCTAGGTGCTGTCAGCTCCCTCTCTGGCTCCACATCCTCTACTTCCTTCCTAGTTTTCTGCTCCTCAATGAGCTTTTCAATCTCTGCCAGTGATTCTGGAGTGAAGCGATGGAACACGTGGGTGACTGTGGTAGGGACCATCTTCGCCATCTTCGCATTGCGAAGATACACTACCTCACTGAGGAATCTCTACCTTGAGCTGTCAAGGATTACACAAAGCTGCACATCAACAACTGACATTGACATTTGGGATTAAGAAACATTTAACAAACAAACAGTGTCTTTTACTATAGTCAAACACAAATGACTTTCATTATATTTCTTACATATTTGAAAGGCAACATAAAATGCACAATTTTTGCCTGCTGTTCTACTGTGGTTATTGTGGATGTATTCCAAATTTCTAAGTTGAGCAAAGTTAGGAGAGATGGCAAATTAACATGATTATCATGACTAGGACTATGTATGACCATCAACTTCAATTATTTCTTAAAACACACTCACCAGCTACTTTAATAGGAACCTGTACACTTGTTCTAGATTCATGCAGCTATCCAATCAGCCAATAATGTGTTAGATCTCATGCAGATACAGGTCAAAAGTTTCATTTAATGTTCACATCAAACATCTGAATGGGTGTTCTCAGTGACTGACTGTTGTGTGGTTGTTGGTGCCAGAAGGACAGTATTGAATATTTAATAAATTGCTGATTTCGAGTTTGCACAGAATGGTGTGGAAAAACAACAACAACATGACTGTCATGTTCTATGCAAACTTTACCATTTTACAGACGGATCTTTGGAGGTGTAGTACACAGGCTCCCAACCCTAGTGCTGGACTTTAAATGACTACAGATCAGTAGCCCTGATATCTGTTGTGAAAACTTTTCTAATGTGTATTCCTACCTCCAATCCATCATAACTCTTCTGCTTGATCCTCTGCAACAATGCTGTAAATATGTGGCCCTAATACATTTCGCAAAACTTTTATTGCCCAGGACCCGATGCATATCCATGTCCTATGTTTTCACTGTATTTAACACCATGGTCCCATAACTGCTACAAATCAAGCTTTCTGTTCCATGCTAGCTGTGTCATACTCCATCTGATGATGGATTCAATCCTCTCAAAGTTAGAATTGGATATAAACTGTAGTTGAATAGAGAACCCCTTGTTCTGAAATGCTAATATTGCAAACAGAGCGTTGAGTGAGGCTCATAAGGCTAGTGATGATACCATGGAAAAGCCACCTTGAAGTTGACAGACATATCAAAGTTCTGTCTTATGACTGGTGCTTAAAATTGTTTAAAAATAATACACTCACCAAGGAAGAAGACACGAGATTAGATGACAAGAGGCTATCCCTAGCTTTAGTGGACAGGATACCATTACTTACACAAGTTGTCACAATCTGTTAACTGTATGGCTACATGTGAATGAGGTGAGAAAGAAGAAGGGCTTGTATGACCATGGTATTTATTGCAAATACTGCATCATATATCATTATGCGAGCTTTCAGGTTTCAGCATGCATAGTCATGAGCAGGGGGAGACTTCGGCCCCATTCACATGAAAACATGCTTCAAAGTGGAGAAGTTTTAGAACTCTGATCAATGTTTTCATGTGGACAAGAAAAATACATGGTTTTGGAAATGCACATGCCCATTGCAGTTATGTATGTTTTATAAATGTATTAGGACTCCATTATCATAACCATTGACCAGGTAGTTACATTAAAGGCTGTAATTTCCTATTTAATAACATTTTTGCAATTTAATTTCACTTTCTTTTATTACAGCACCTCAACGTTTGGCCAAGTGCAACCCTGACAAGGAGTTCGTAGTTACTGAAGTTAAATGAATGAATGGACCATTGGGCATGCTGGTGTTTTTCTGCATGCATGCTCTTTACATTATACTTGAGGTACTTGACTTGAGCAGTTTATAAGATACTATCACTGGGTTGACATGCTCATGTGAGCTCTTTTTAAATCTCTTCATGAGGATGGGAAGATTTTTTTGAAAACAAAGGGCCTTTGTTTGCTATACCTACACCAATAATCTACAACTGCTCCAAACAGAAAAAAAATACAAAGCTGCTGTAACACAAAAACACTAGATAATGTAACAGCAACTACTCACTGAACAAAGTGAGGTGGAGAGAGGCAAGGTCAACCCATATACTGTACATAGAATCACAGAGAGAGAGAGAGACATGAGTAAAGGAAAAGATTAATGTTTTAACTAATAGCCATCATACAACAAAAATAAAATTATTTATGAGTATTCTATAGAATATTGCACATGATTTGTATTTCACCATTCAGAAGATCCATCCATCCATTCTTCCATTTGGAGGTTATCCTTGGAGACTCAGTTCACAATACACCCACACACCCATTCAGAGATAAATGGTAAATGGTGCACTTATATAGCGCTTTTATTCAAAGCACTTTGCACTATGTCTCATTCACCCATTTACACACACACTCACACACCAATGGTAGCAGAGCTGCCATGCAAGGTGCTAGCTTGCCATCGGGAGCAACTTGGGGTTCAGTGTTTTGCCCAAGGACACTTTGGTATGTGGAGTCACGTGGGCTTGGACTCGAACGACTAACCCTACGATTAGTGGATTAGTGGACAACCTGCTCTACCACCTGAGCCACAGCCGCCCCATAATAAGATACCAATAAGAGATACCGATAAGTCTACAACACATGTGTTTGGACTGAGGGAGGAAACCAGAGTACCTGTATGAAACCCCTGAAGCATGGGAAGAACATGCAAACTGAGTGCATACAGGGAGGAGGCAGGAATTCATTCAGAGCATATTGAAACATTTTATTGAATCACAAATTAAAAGTTAAACAATGGTAAAGTGTCCAAACTATGAAATATATTATAATCTGCAGAAGATGAACAAAATTGTCCAACTTGTTTAGGATCAATCTGGCAGAAAATATCATGATGACATGCGATTAGGTGATAATTTATGATGTTAAACTACTACTCCGACATTTTTATACACTGTATCTGATTGTGATTGTTCTATTTCTCTAGCAGTATCAAATATAAATAATTACTTAGAAATTCATTACATATTAATTACAAAAATGAAGTTAAATATTCTCTACTATTTGGTGTTGTAGAAGGTGCTTGTCCCAAAATCCTGAATAAATCCTAAATAGTTACTCATAGGTTTGATTAATTGGGACACTAATTCTCACAGAAGAGCAAGAACACCACTGCTGTTACGCCACGGTGAACTCGCGGTCACAATACTCAGATGCTTACAAACATGGCGGACAAGGGCTACACTTCCCAGCCATGCCCGTGCTCAAGTTCACCTGAGTATTGAACACCAACACTTGTGCAGCTGATAAGTTATAAAAAGCCTTGTTAACCTTCCCGCCCTTGCGAAGAAAACGCTCAGTTCCCGTGATTTAGTTGTGTTACCATGTCATTAGCATTCATCTAGATTTTCTGGAACTTGGACTTTCCTGCCAGTTATTTACGATGAAGATTCCCTGCACTGTCTCATTTGGATAGTTTGCCTGATCGCCTGACTTTGCCTGTTTCCTCGTACGTCACTTAAGTACACGCCACCCTACATGTTCGTGCTTGTCTCCAGTAGGTATCGTTACAGATTACTTCATGACTCATATGGAAGCAGCAGGACAACCTAAGCACCGCCGAAGCGGCTGAGTTCGAGGCGTGGAGTCGCTCATTCTGGGTAACCAGATAAACAGAGTAACCAGATAAACAAAGGACTTGCTCTTGAAGCAAGCTGGGCCATGCACCATGTCGCCCCCGCGCAGTTTCCCCGCCTCTGCTACCGGAGAGCTACGCTACGCCATGCAGGCAGCAGAGCTACCTGAATTTCCACAGCCGGAGGAGTACCAAGCGGCGCTGAGAAAGCAGCAAGAGGAGTACTACGCTTGGCAATGGAAGCAGTGGGAGGATAAAAAATATCAGATACTCCGCACCAGATAGGAAGCGCTTCGCCCTCATCCCGCCAAACTGTGCCTCACCTTCCAACCCGAAGGAAAACAGCGCTCCACCTTTCTTCCCTGCTGAGAACCCAGTCACGCTGCCTAGTCAAAAACTGAAGGCAGGTCTAGAATATTTTTTGGAGGGTAACTACAACCTCACATCTACAGCTTGAGACTTACGGGGAGGTCTTAGATGTCCGCTGCCCGGTTCTGCTGAGGAAGCTGTCCCGCTGTCCTGCCCAGCAGAGGAAGCTGTCCCATTATCCAGCCCCACTGAGGACGTCTCTCTGCGCTCTGGTCCCACTGGGGGCACCGTTCAGTGTTCCAGTCCTGCTTGGGGAGTCATCCAGCGTTCCAGCCCCACTGGGGGCATCGTCCAGCGTTCCAGTCCTGCTGGGGGTGTCCTCCAGTGTCCCAGCCCCGCTGGGGATGGTGCTCTGCATATCTGCTGCCCAGCGGAGGCTGCCCGGTTTTCTGATGCAGTGAGAGACAGATCACACGGGGGCCACAGGCTGCCGTTGGAAAGAGGTGCTCCATTGGCGGGGGGGGGGGGGGGGGGCTTATGTTACGCTCCCGCCGGCAGATAGCACTGTGGCGTCAAAGTACAAGGACTGCTGCAGAGAGCGCGTGTACGAGACTCTTTTATAAGGAAACATGCGTTTTGTTTGTTTTGATTTTTCCTCTGTTTAAGCATTGGTTTATTTTCGATGGTGTGTCTGGATTTAATCCAGGTGTCTATGTTTCAGTCTGATTATGGTTGTTATTTAAACCCCTCTTGTTGCTGTGCACGTGGCGCAGTATTATTTGTGTGTTAACATGGTAGCAAATATGTTTAGCATGCTAGCGGTCTTAGCTTCATGTTTGTTCTCCTTCCTTGCCTAGACATTAAGTTCCATGTTTAACACAGTTAACACTGTCCAATTTAGACCACGTTTCCTTGTGTATTGATCTAAGGTTCAAATAAAGACATTGGCTTGCATCTGCTCCTGCCTCACCTCCCTGTGTTGTTACCACTGCCCCTTTTCCTGGCCGTCTTTCTGTTGAGAGGCATAGTATTCAGATCCTGTCAACCTGACACTAAGTGCATGCATAATTGAAGTATTTTCAGTACTGTTCCAATGAAAAAAATTATTTATCTCCTAAAGTCAAAAGAAAAAAATTGTGAAGAAAACTTATATTCAGTTATACTGAAAAATAATTAATTGAAAGAAGTAGCAGGCCAGTTGAGTTTAAACTACTTGCTGTTTTGATTAGAAAAAAAAACAATAACTTTTCAACATCACACCTGTTGACAATTAAACACAAAAATAAGAGTATTGTCATGATTTTCCCTTGAAGCAGAGTGCTGCGGATCATGTGAGTGTGCAAGCCGAGCATGGTGCGCGAGCACCTGCTTTTCCTTTGTTGTCAATCGTGACATTTCGACACGTGCATTTGTTATGTTTCTGTTATGTCTCCTTCCTGTTCTGTCATTGGTTGTTGTTTCACGTGGGTCTGAATTGCCCTCAGCTGTCAGCTATTATGACTCTGATTATGTTTGCATATATACCACGGCACGGAATATTAGATTAGGATAATATAGTAGATTAGTTTAGGTTCCTTATGATAACCATAGTTATAGTCATAGTTCATGTCATGTTTCATGTTATGTTTCATGTTTAGATTCGGCTGTTTAGTTCACGCTGGTTTCTATGCTCCCAGCTCATAGTCGTAGTTTATGTTTCATGTTTGGTATATCGACCCTGTATCCCATGTATCCCATGACCACGACCTTGATTCCTGCTTTAATTTTGTATCTTCAGTGAACGGACGCGAGATCAATCAGACAGAGTTTACAGGAAAATACATGGAAACACCCGTGTCTTATTGGCTGACAGTCTCTCAATTCTGCCAAATGTTAAATGGATATATGCTAGAGGTGCACCAATGTGCATCTATCTAGGGGGAAAAAATTATATTTTTCCTACTAGATGGTTTAAAAACAGCTGATTATATCCTGTCAATCAAACGAGGGCGGGAAAACACATCAATTTTGTGCTGTGTGTAAAGATGATGTCTCTTGTGTGGAATAATGATAAAACTGCAGTTTGTAATCTCTGTAATTTCTGCACTGATCAAATTTTACACCGTAAGTGAGCAATAGTAATGCGGAAGTTTTGGGGTCGAGCCAAATCCCCCATTAATGTACATTGCATGGCATTGTAGCAGCTAAACCCATACAATGATAGCTTAGATGTGCCTCCCCGTGGCGACACCAGACTATTTTATTGGCCTCGTCGTCCTACAAACAGTAACAACAACGAGGAAAGTTTTTTGATAACTCCAACTTTTTCTGATAATGTCATACATTGACATGCGCTAAAATTACTGAAAGAGCGATGAGTTTCACATTGTAGTGTTTTTTGTAGGTTTTGAAAGTAACTTAAATTGAAAGGAACTTAAAATGAAAGTAAAGTAATTAGTAATCTGATTATGTTTTACATGCAGTAATCAGTAATGTAATCAAATTGCAATTTTAAAGTAATAATTATTCATCTGTAGTGGATTAATTCTTTTGAGTAACTTATGCAACATAGATTATGATGTACTATCCAGCACCGCATTATATTCATGAAGATTACTGGGTGTTAACCAAGATGTTACTGTAAATTGTGTGCACTGTCATTGTGTCATCAGTGACACTGCTAGAAAGTAAGTGTAATACTTCAAACATAACGATACAATTTAGCCTTCATTACGTGTGTCTTAAGTAGTATATTAAGCTCTGATATACGTGCACTATGACCTATTAAAACCTGATGCCTCACTTAGCTACTCTTCTGCAACACACTTCAGTCCAATCCTTGAACAGTGAACACACTATAAAAGTGTCAGGGTAATGACAAAGTGTAGAGGGAGGTTGAAAGTGGTATTAGTAGTGGTAGCAGGACTTTCCCACAGTACTAATGATACACTGACACACACCAGAGTTACTTAATAGCTACTAAGTTTTGATAATCACGCATTGCCTAATAATAACAACGTTCAGTACTATATAGTTGACTTATCAAATTTGTAACAGTTTCCTGAATACAGAAGTATACTCAAAGAACAAGAAAGTATACTGCACACTATTTTGCGTCCTTATGCAAGTCCGCATCTTCTTATATTTAATGAGGCAATGACCAAAACAGAAGAATAAGCATGAAAATGAAAGGAGACCTAAGCAAATCTAATGAATCAAATAAAAGGTAGTGCAGTAGGCTGAGGCATGGCAAAGACTGTGTTGAAGGTATTAAGTTAAGACAGTGTCAATTCAAGCATACATGTATATAACCTAAGGGTGTGGCGTTTAAAAGCACACAGGCCTTCAGAAGGGTTCTATCTTTCTTTAGAGGGCAGGCACACACTCAGTATCACTCCTATACACAGAAACTAACATGACACACACACTCACACACCTACAGACAGATATGATGGCCTCCCAGCTGCCATGGGCCATCACGGTTGGGCATTGAGTTACAGAGGAGCGATGACTTGGCTTATTCCTGTCTCCCATAATTTAAACTATTTGATTAACATCACAACGACAAACTGGTCAGCATGCCAATTTAACCCATGATATACTCAGTGACACACTATATCTTGCTCAAATGTATGAGCAAGCACATCAACTTTCCATCCAGATCTCCATTCCCAAAAAGGGGCTAAATTGTACCCCTCCCAAACGGTCTGTTTTCCTGGTCTGTCTCCTAATGCTGTTTTAGAAGCTTGTGCCAAGGATGAAGGATACTCTCTGCCATTTTCCCACCACTATTAGACTTCACCATGCCATTCTGGGGTGGCTGGTTAAGGAGGCATGGCAGTGAACAGCATATGACAAGACATTAACACTTTCCCCTTCTTACATTTTATTTCATTGTATTCTGGGGCATCATTTTGCCTTGTTCCTTAAAATACACATCTGAAAAATGGTATCAGACTAGGGGCTTCTTGGAAACACTTCATGATAAAGATCATCAGCAAATCAGTATGCTCATATTAAACATTTAAAGATTGCATGATTGTAGAAGCCCCTTTAATTTAATGAAGTGAAGAGTCAAAGGGGCAATGAAATGCTGAAATTTTGCCGTAAAGGTTGGACAAAAGAAAAAAATGAAATCCTAAGAGCGCAAAACAAGACAGTTAATGAAGGTTAATAATATACTACCACATGTCCTTGATTTTTCTGTTTATTACCTATATAATTGAACATCTGTTTATTAATACAAAATTTTCTGAGGGAAATCCACATTATGGCAAGATGTGGCAGAAATGAAGAAATGAAGAAATGAAGGTAAAGTCAGTAATACAATCTGATGATATGCTAACATTTATTACTGCATTAGATTGTACTATACTTGTTGACAAGAGAAAGACAAAAACATGCTTTTACCATGTTGTTAACATCATAGTATCACACTTTCAGGACCATTAAGTCATGTATTATAAATCACATAGCAGTTATACTGAAATTAGCAGCAACAGAAACCTAACCAAAACAAACTGACATGCAGTATTCCATGTAAGAAAGCAAAGAAGCAGTGCTTTTACTCCCAGTTAAAGGTTCACAACCATGGTCCTTGAGTTCATGACTGTAAATTGGATGCAGCTAGAAAATACACTCAACAGTTTATTTTTCTGGAGGCAGGATTCTGGATCTCCATTTTATGCAAAAAATTGTTTGTTTTCGTGGTTTGTACTTTTTAATTTTGTTTTCCTTTGTTAGTATATAAAAAAAAAAAAACTGTGAATGATTGTTGCTGTGTGTCAGTCGGTTTGTTTCTCTTCTCAATAAAATATTTTTGAAAAAAAAAAAAAAAGAAAGCAACTGTGGCTAGGTACGTTATTCGATGCTCAATTATATTTTGAGCCATTAAAAAAATATATATTATTATGCATGGGTGCAGGAGGGGGGGGGGTTAAAAAATAGATATCAGAATAGATAACTTTGTATTAATTTGTTATGATCCTTACCTGTGAGGGGACAAGTAAACCTCCAAATGCATACACTGTGTAGACACTCCAGTCTCTGTAATGTACACTGAAATGTCTTATCCTGTATAAACTAGTCATAATCATTACTGACCTCCTCCTACATTACTTAATGAGCTTGTGTCTGGAAAATGTATCCCATCTGAACAGTACTTGAGATGATAAAGTTTTCTACGGTTTTCAAGTCCTAAAAATTCCTAGGGATATAGGTAAAAAAAAAAGATCATGAGTTACTTAAGATGGACACATTACATAATATACAAAAAGTCAGCATAGCTCAAGCCTTAATTTATACTTAATTATAATTGGCAAAAAGATCTGGCTAATGCCACATAAATAATCCTCCTTACACAAGTAGTCCTCCATTGTACCATGTCAACAGTATCAGTCCTGAATGAGTCCCTCCCCAAAAAAGCACTTAGAGCCATACCTGTCATGTTGCGCAAATAATCTACAGCACAAACAACAGAATTCATTCCTAGTGATGTCTCCAGACTTGGTAAATGGCACACTTATATAGCACTTTTATCCAAAGCACTTTACACTGTGTCTCATTCATCCATTCACACACACCAATGGTAGCAGAGCTGCCATGCAAGGTGCTAACTTGCCATCGGGGGCAACTTAGAGTTCAGTGTCTTTCCCAAGGACACTTCGGCATGTGGTCTCATCCGGGCCGGGAGTCAAACCGCTAACCCTACGATTAGTGGATTAGTTGACAACCCGCTCTACCGACTGAGCCACAGCCGCCCTTGATCTTTTCAGTAATCTGCTCCCTCACCTACTTTCTCATAGCCTCTTTTATTCTATATAAAAGTATAAATATACAGAGCGCACAGAGGTACAGTGACTGCAAGGCCTGCTTTAAGCAATCAAATGTGATCAAATTGATCAAACGCTCCAAATTTTTACAGTTGGAAGAGAACTGTAGAAACTGAGGTTTTGTTTGATGCTGATTTGTGCTTGGACAGACTCCCTTCACTGAAAATCTGATAGTGGTACAGTAAAAGTCATAAACAACTGGCAAGAGCTCAAGAGTAAGAGTGATATTGTTTCTGTTTCCCCCCTCTGTGTGTGTGTGTGTGTGTGTGTGTGTGTGTGTGTGTGTGTGTGTGTGTGTGTGTGTGTGTGTGTGTGTGGTCATACAAACATGCTTGGGTGTGTTTCATAAAAAATAAACTCCAAATATAAATATCCAGATATTGGATATCCACATTGGTCAAAATATTTAATGTGTTAAAAATGTCTTCTAATAATCTTACTTTAATCTACAAATTCCATGCATGGGTCTGTGATTTTGTCAACGTATTCTGCATTATGGAACAATAGGTCAGTTAGAGACATTCTACATAGTTAGAGAATTAGGTTTTCTGCATAGGAAAAGGTTTTTAGAAACACATAAATAAAAGTATAGAAAATTCTCTGCCTTTTTCTGAGGTATAGTTCCATTATTTTGTAGCTGAAAAATTGAACAATTTCTATTACAATATAAAACATTTTTAGGTCACCTTAGGAAAACATTACATAATTTCTACTAGGGATGGGCATTTCAGGCTAAATTATTTTTCAAATTATTCATGGCATTATTTCAGTAACATTCAAATTACTGCCCATATGCACATGAAAATGCACACGCAATCTATGAATTCCCAGAACACACTACTTACTACTTAGTGTGTTATCCACTCCCGACAATGCACCCCAGAATCCACCGCCGCTCACCCGCTCTGATCACACACACTTCTTCCCAATCTCTCATGCACATTTTCTAAGCCTTTTGTACTGTGTTGAATATCCTGGGTTTTGATTCTCTGACTGTTTTTTGTACTCTCGTCTTTGTCTAGTTTATTCTATTTGCTCATCGCCTGACCCTCGACTGTTTTTTTTTTTTGCATTGACACTGCTTCACATTTTGGTATTGTCTGCATTGTTGTCATTAAAATAAACTGAACTGCAATTACATCTGTCTCAGCCCCAAATTCCTAATATATTACTTCACCCACTATGGATGGAGCAGGAGAGCCAGATTTGCTCTATGTTCTTTCAGCTCAAGGACAGTTTATGGGAGCGCAACAACAGCATCTCGCTGACCCCGAAACTAAGGTCAACCTAATCTCCCAAGCTCTTTCTTTCACCGGATCTCTCCGTCCCTCGACCCAAACACCCATCACTCCAATGTCAGCACCAGACAAGTATTTAGGTGATGCATCGGTCTATAAGTGTTTTCTCCTGCAATTCTCTCAGTATTTTGCTATGCATTAGGGAATATCTGAATCACACAATAGAGTGTGCGTCATGTGCTTCACCAGCAAAGTGCTGAAGTGGGCTATGGCAATGTGGGAGCAAGGCGGTGAGCCTACTACCTCATACAAACTATTTACTGATTTATTCTGCTATGTGTTTGATCATTCCCCCGAGGCAAGGAGGTAGGAGAGCTTCGTCCGACAATGTCTCAAGGTTCCCGTTAGAAGAATATGCCATTGCAGCTGGTAGCAGGTGGAACACCATAGCACCGAAAACGGCGTTCTGCCATGGTTTGAACATGGAAGTCCTCACAGAGAGATAGTGTTGTGACAAGCTGCTCTCCCTCAACTCCTTGATTGAACTCACTTTCTGCATAGATCATCTACTGCACAGCCGTTGCCCCAACCCAGAAACAGACGCCCCTCCAGAAACAATGAAACAAGGGTGCATCTAGCTTGATGAAGAGACAATAGAAAGAAGACACCTTGAGCACTGCTCCTTCTATTGTGGTAGCCCCGATCATGTCATTGTGCAACTTCGCAGCAGATCCAGACCAGGGTTGTCCTTGAATGGGAGCGCCACCATCCACTCCACCTCAGTTTAACCCAATCAACTGTTCACCAATCCCCATTGCTTCAGGTCACAACAATCAGGTGTGCCTTCTGTCTTGACAGCATTAACAGATTCCAGAGCAGTGGCCAACTTCATTGACCATCACTGCATCCTCACTGCTTTATCACACACCTCTAACGTGACTTTACAAGAAGGGGGCAAAGTGCCTGGCCTGGAATCTATCAGCAGAAGCAGCTATTTAGCAGCTCAAAAAAGCATTCACCAACGTACCCATCCTCAATCACCCTGACCCCTCTTTGACATCTTAGTTGTAGAGATGGATGCATCTGAAACAGGAGTTGGAGCTGTTCTCCCTCAACTGCTTTGTGAAAGACCCAAGCTACAAACAGTGGCCTTTTTTCTCCAGGAAACAATCCCCAGCAGAGAAAAACTACAATATTAAAAACTCAGAAATGCTTGCAGTTAAACTAGCATTGGAGGAGTGGCACTTCTGGCTGAAGGGAGTTGAGAAACTGTTTGTTATTTCATAAACCACAAAAACATGGAGTACCTCTGAACTGCTAAACATCTAAATCCCCGCCAAGCTTGCTGGTTCCTCATCTTTGCCAGGTTCCAGTTCATCCTATCCTACTGACCTGTCTTCAGAAATATGAAAGCAGGCATGTTCTCTCAAATATAGACTGACGAGCCACAAGACGGTAATGTAGAGCCCATCTTTTTTCGTGGGTGCGTGGACTGAGAGGTTGATCAAGCCATTGCCTGCCTACTGCTGCACAAATTTCCCCGTGCTTGCTACCAAACAGAATGTTTGTGCCAGTTAACTTCTGAACACATGGGCTCACACTTCCATAGCCACAGGTCACACAGGTATCAGATGTAACTATGACCTTCTGCAAACTAAATACTGGTGGCCCCACATGAGAGCTGATGTACACTGAGCCATATCCTCCTGCACCTCCCGTGTCCAAGTTAAGGTACCCAGAACTTTACCAGTCGGCAAGCTCCTACCATTGCCCACACCCCAAATGGCCCTGGTCCCACATTGCTGACAATTTAATCACTAACCTGCTAGAATCCTTAGTTCACACTACAATTCTTGTCATTGTGTATAGGTTCTCTACGTGCCTGTGTCTTATTAGATTGCGCAGTCTACCTACTGTATTTGAGATGGCAGAACTTTTATTCAACAACATATTCAGGTACTTTAGAATCCCCTAGGATTCAGTGATTGGGGCCCCAATTCACCTCTAGGTACCTAAGTCTGACCTCCAGGCTATCACCCACAGCCCAATAGTCAGGTAGAGTGGGCAAATCAGGCAAATGAGTTCCTGCCCTAGGTCAGACCTCCCAGAACTCCCTACAACATTCCTACACCCAATTGACACCATTTCAGTGTGTACTCAGCTACTAACCTCCTCTGTTCCCCTGGACTGCTAAGACCACTGATTCACCAGCTGTGGATTACTGGTTCTGTAGGAGTTAACAGGTTTGGTAGCGCACCCATGAACAATTCGAACAGATGGCCCGAAACACTGATCATCATCATGGAGAAAACCTTTGTTACCAACCGGGAGATTGAGTATGGCTGGCCACCAAAGATTTAAAAAATTTAACCACAGGTACATCGGCCCATACAAAGTGCTTATACAAATCAACCCCTTCACCTACAATCTAGACATCCAATGACACTGCACCATAGCACCTATTTTTCAGGTCATTTGATTGAAACTAGTCATTCCAAGACAGTTGGCCACAAAAGTCCCACTTACCACTCCTCCTGCCCCACTCAACATCGAAGGTCAGTCTGCACACATTTGGCAAAATCCATAGTCAACTACAGATACAGAAATAGTCGACTGGAGTATCTCATAGAGTGGGAAAGATATGGCTCCGAGGAACAGAATTGGGTTCTTGCACATGACACAATGCCTCATAAACATTGTGCTCCCAGAGTGAGCCCTTTAGTGATTGGGAGTTGAGTTCAATAAGGTCCATGCAATCCATGCTTTTTTTCAGGTAGAGGTTTTTGGATTGCTGTAAATTAAGAGTTTCATAGTGAACTTACAGTGGCTACAGTAAGCAACTTGGGATGGATTTCTCACCTGAATTCTTATCCTTGTGCAGATTGTCTCCTCTGTTAACGACAGATTTTTGCCAAAATGGTATTATGATTTAAGTAATGTAGCTTAGAGAACTAAGTGTCCATTTCCCATATTCTATGATCACAAACCCATAAACCTCAAAAACTGATATGGAGAAAATAATCTGAGTTTCCATACATTGCTGAAGCACCAGTGAATGTTACGATCTTTGCTTATGAAGTCCTTAATGTCTTCTTGTTGCTTATTATGATACTGAAATTAATATGAGAATAATGTAAAGTATAAAGCCATTCAGCCACCTGAGATTTTCAAGTTTTCAACCTTTTGTCCACATTAGGCTAAGAAAGGAGTAGCGACTCATTCATGATCACATGCGTCCCCAGTGAAAGAAATCCAAAACCAACTCCTTCTGTGTCCAAGAGCATGTGATGCTCAATGCTCTAACACACATACAGTGCCTTGCGAAAGTAATCGGCCCCCTTGAACTGTTTGACCTTTTGCCACATTTCAGGGATCAAACATAAAGATATAAAACTGTAATTTTTTGTGAAGAATCAACAACAGGTGGGACACAATCATGAAGTGGAACGAAATTTATTGGATATTTCAAACTTTTTCAACAAATAAAAAACTGAAAAATTAGGCGTGCTAAATTATTCAGCCCCTTTACTTTCAGTGCAGCAAACTCTCTTCGGAAGTTCAGTGAGGATCTCTGAATGATCCAATGTTGACCTAAATGTCTAATGTTGATAAATAGAATCCACCTGTGTGTAAACAATCTCCGTATAAATGCACCTGCTCTGTGATAGTCTCAGAGGTCCGTTTAAAGCACAGAGAGCATCATGAAGAACAAGGAACACACCAGACAGGTCCGAGATACTGTTGTGGAAAAGTTTAA
>JAFFST010045539.1:30556-47217 GCA_022414735.1 Noturus placidus
TCTGATCAGTCTTCTCCTTGTATGAGCTGAAAGTTTAGAGGGACGGCCGGGTCTTGGTAGATTTGAAGTGGTCTGATACTCCTTCCATTTCAATATTTTCGCTTGCACAGTGCTCCTTGGGATGTTTAAAGCTTGGGAAATCTTTCTGTATCCAAATCCGGCTTTAAACTTCTTCACAACAGTATCTCGGACCTGCCTGGTGTGTTCCTTGTTCTTCATGATGCACTCTGTGCTTTAAACGGACCTCTGAGACTATCACAGTGCAGGTGCATTTATACAGAGACTGGATTACACACAGGTGGGTTCTATTTATCAACATTAGTCATTTAGGTCAACATTGGATCATTCAGAGATCCTCACTGAACTTCCGGAAAGAGTTTTGCACACCCAATTTTTTAGTTTTTATTTGTTGAAAAAGTTTGAAATATCCAATAAATTTCGTTCCACTTCATGATTGTGTCCCACCTGTTGTTGATTCTTCACAAAAAAATTACAGTTTTATATCTTTATGTTTGAGGCCTGAAATGTGGCAAAAGGTCAAACAGTTCAAGGGGGCCGAATACTTTCGGAAGGCACTGTACACCATGAATCGCATTACTATTGAAGATACATTCAAATGAAAACATTTGTTTTGCTAAAGTCAATAAGGAGCAAGATTTTTTTTTTTTTTTATTTCTCTGGTTGTTGATTTCTCTACTCTACTCTGCTATTGATTCAATATATCATAAATGGTGCTGAGATGATGTGCCTGGTTCATGACAGCCAAAAGAGAGTCTCAAATAAACTGTACAAATAATGTACAAAGACTTTCCATGCACCTCCAATCTCATCATTTCACATATAGCAGGGAATATAGAAAAAAATAGACCTACTGTATAATATATGAAGATATAATATTTCCATAAAGTGAGTTCAAAATACAAATGTACTTTTAATAATTAGTCAAAACTATTTATGAGCTTAAATGATCAGCATCTCAAACATCTGCTCTCATTGTAACTTTATAACTCTCTTCGGCCTACAGCATGGCACGGGTATTGAATTTGCCATCTGTCCTGGTTATTGAGAGACCTCCGGGCTGGTGCTTTTTCCTGTCATATGGAAGGGTCACTGATCTGTGTCTGCTACGCCACAGTGCTCAGAGTCCAGCCGGGCAGGGAACTTGATCCTCAGATTGTGGAGCATCAGAGTGGACACCCAGAGAGCAAGAGCTTACAATGGAGCCTCTCAGCACAAACACACACACACACACACACAAAAACACAGAGCGAGAGAGAGAGAGAGAGAGAGAGGGGAGAGAGAGAAAGAGAGAGAGAGAGGGAAAAGAAAACCAGGTGCGAGGAAGCCTTTCATAAAATATATAGTATAAAAATAAACAAATGTCTGGCTCAGTGTCAGTTAACGTATGGTAAAGAGAAAGAGATATAGCAAGAGAGAAACTTTCTTGAGATGTTTTTTTCATCACAAGGGTGTCCAGAGGTGAAGGTGTTGGATAAGAACAAGATAGGAAAGGTGCACACCTGGAGACTGACACAGAGGCTTTAAGAGGGGAAGAAAGAGAGCATAAAAGGTGCACTCATTACTCTCAAGAGATCTGCTTATGTGTGACGGAAGAGCATGTATTGTTAGGCCTCGTCTTACTATTCAGAGCAGATATAATGAAGTTAATTCTATGGGTGTAAGGTCAGCCCCGTCACTGCCCACTGCATCACCATCACACACACACAGGTGCAAAGGTATCCCCATACTACTCTATCGCTGGCTCCTAGATTCTTCCAGTAGATACGAAAATAAAGAGAGGTATTTCTTTTCTCTTCTCCTATGAAGTCATCTCCCTGATCACAACCATGACAAAGCTTTTCATTCCAATGGGCTTAAACACATGCAGTGCAGAACAGGAAGCAGTCACTGGCCATTCTCCAAAGCAGCTTTGTGATAGTTTTTTGTAATTTAAATTTTTGTAAGTTTGTCTTTTATTAAAATGAACTTAATGCATTTATTTTTTCATTTCAAAAAGGGACAGTGTACATTAATCAACATTCAAAAATGTAAATATACCCAAGTAAGCCCGAAGGCTAATTTTCACTATAAAATACAGTTAAACAGCACGTGTTATATGATATGTTAAAAAAAAAGACAGATAAAGAATTGATATGGGTTTGTAAAAAAAAACTAATAATAATAATAATAAAATCATAATAATATTCATAAAAGGAGCAACATCAGTGTTGTCATTGTTGATTGTGAAGAAGCCATTTCTTAAGATTATACTAAAATGAGTTAAAAGATATACAGTCATGGCCAAAAGTTTGCGATCACTGCACTATATATTATATATGTAAAGTGATCACAAACTTTTGGCCATGACTGTACATTCTCTAATTGATTGTGGTATAGAATTCCACTGATGTGATGCTCTGAAGGAAAACACAGCCTTACCAAAAGAAGTTTTCCTGCATGGAATTATGCAATCCACCCTAGCTGCACCTCTGTTTTCAATAACTAAATTAAACAAACATTTTTAAACTTAATGAGGTTTTCCCAGCTAAGCAAGTTATACTTATTTAAAATGTGACAATGGTGAAAACTAAATTGTAGAAGCCATATGTTCTTGGGATTTCACTTGTCATTCTTAGAATTGCCAAGTCCCACTGTGTGATTGACTGCAGCATCAGGGCTAAATTCAGCCAGACCCCTATCGTTTGCTGGAGTCTGACTCCACGGCTCATCTGTTGTACATCTGGCCACAATGTGCTGCCCTGATCAGACTAAGCCACTGCAGTGTGAGCTGTCAAGGCACCTAGCATGACAACATTCCTGCTTCAATCCTCAATTCCACTATTCAGCCATGTCCTTCCCTCTCCCTTTCCTCTCTCAGAGAACACATGATGATGGTAACTTGATGTGAAACCTCAGCGGCAATAGGCAGAAGCATCACAGACTGCAGGATCCTGGATGCACAGATGGCCACACAACTAGCACCATATCACTATCTGTCATATTATGATGGAAATATGTATGACTATGACTATAAAGTGAACTTGGTATAGGCAATATAACCAGCCTGTTAGTTAGACCATGGTACTGCAGTGTACATGATAAGACTTCGAATAGTGCTCTCTAAGTTGTAAATACTATGGGAGCTTTCCCTAAAACACTACCAGAGTTAGCAGTTACACTTTCTGAACACTGATCTCCTCACATCCTGGCAGCTGTCCATAAAATATGTGCTCCAAACTCTCTAGTCTCTGTGGCTGCCCTATGCTTTATAAATGAGAGAAAAAAACAACTGAGGTGCATCAAACGCATCTACCCTATCAGTCCAAAGAGGCATCTCTATATGCTTGTCAGTTGGGTTGCCTATCAATTGAAAAAGCTCCTCCTTTTACAGTAGAATTTAAGCAGTCTATCCTAGACATATGTTTTGCAAAAACACCGATGCATTTATTTAAATTTGGTGCTTCAAAACAGCTCAGCTATCTTCTATACCTTTAAGATCTCTATATGATCTGCTGCACATAGGCTTATGTTATGTACCAAATCACTGATTAGTCCTGACACGAGCCAAAAATATTTTTGAGGGAAATTTGGAGTGACACAATAGCAACTTTCCATCTCTGTAATGAGGTTTTACATCTCATGTCCTTTCAATTCTTTATGACTCCACCCTTGAATCTTCAGAAAGAGAGTCTGGCCCTCTAACACAAAGCAGAAACCACTCAGAACTACAGTCCAAGTTCTTCAAATTCTTTCCCTTTTCTGCAAATTCACATACAATAAACCACAATCAGTTCAATGATGCTATGGTCTGCACTTGCAAAACTGCTATAAATAATGTGTGTACAGCAGAGACAACAAAAAAATGTTCATGGTCCAAATCTAAGCAATAAGCTGACAGGACCAAAAGCTAACCTATGGTGAAAGCAGGGAGACAGAGATGGATGTGGAACAGCTGGCATAAAGGGCAGGTTTTGAATAAGGGAAGTGAAAGGAGGATAGTGGGATGAGAGTAAGACGCTCAGAGGCGTTAGCAGTTACACTATTAGCTCCATTTAATGCCCAATGGTTGAAATTACATGCCTCAGATGAGTACAGTGTCTCGTGCAGGGCTGAGGTATGAAGACAGATGCCTCCCTTCTGCTAGCTGGACCTGCCTGATCCATCCTGATGCCCTATTTCTGGTTGGATTTCTCATCACTTGGATGTCACTCGCTGTTTCTGAGGATGGCCGCACATTGATAAAGATCAATGAGATTACTGAAGATGGTACCACTTAAAAACCACAACTCCTATGACAGCGTTAGGACTGTTATTACCACAAACAGTTCTGCCCTCAAGTCTATCAATGAACAGTTAGTAACTTAGAATTAGAATTCATGTTAAAACTATAATGATAACTGTAATTGTCTTTAAACAATTGCACTTTTGAACACATAGTACACAGTTATAGAAGCGAGTTATTTATAATTGCTCTATTTGTTGTCACTCAGATGAAGATGTGTTCCCTTTTCAGTCTAGTTCCTGTCAAGGTTTCTTCCTTATATCGTCTCAGGGAGTTTTTCCTTGTCACTATCGCCTCTGGCTTTCTCATTAGGGATACATTTATAAATGTAAAAATTTATATCCTGAATTTATATATTTCTGTATAGCTGCTTTGTGACAGTATGTTTACATGGACAACAATAAACTACTCTTAATCTATATAAGACCATACTTTGATTAAGGAACTACAATGTAAACACCAGCCTTAATCTAAATAAGACCACACTTTGATTAAGACACTACTATGTAAACACCAACCTTAATTTAATTAAGGTCATAATCTAAGTAAGCTCTAATCAAATTAAGACAGGTGGAGTACTCCTGTTTTAGTCGCATTATGGACGTGTATTACAGACATGTAAACACCTTAATCACATTATGAACATCGTGTGAGAGATTTTGCAACAGGACACGATCACACACGGCAGTTTTACGTTTTACGGCAAACAAGAGAGTTCGACCACGTCCCAAATCGTATACTTTCTTACTATAGGCCTGTAGTGGGGGAAAATACGTGTATCTCATCTACCATATAGATGGTAACTACACGATTTGGGACACACCCATGGCTTCAAGCAGTTGTCTATTACCACGTATTGCATGACAAATAATTAACTGCACTTAAAACATTCGTCAAATAAATAAATTAATAAAATCACCCAAAACTGTATACAGTATCATAACGAAGTCCAACTGTATGTTGATACATGAAATTCTGGAGGGACGTCGGAAGGTGTGTTGCGGTGACGTAATGACGCGGGTTCTTAATTAAATTATGAACTATAACATGTAAAACGGGTACATGACAGGAGTATTCTAAAAGCGACTCATGTAAACACCTTAATCACATTATTATCTTACTCAGATTAAGGTCAATAATTAGATTACTGCTGTCCATGTAAACGTAGTCACTGTCTATTGTTAAATGTGCTATACAAATAAAATTGAATTGAACTGAATTAACGTTAAGTGCCCAACAATGGTGCCCTAAAGTTTTCAAAGAGTGCATAGGCACAAAAAATGTATTATAGATTAATACATTTTACACACGCACAGAAGAAGAAGGGCTGCACTGAAGTGCACAGATCCCCAACAAAATGGCCAAATGCTGAGGTCATACAGTATATGCCATTTTCTAGTCATAACATACTAGGGTTGTCACGATACCATAAACATATCTTACCATACAATACCAGCTGAAGTATCACAATAGCAAGTAGTATCACAATACCATGCAATATTGTGTTAATTAATAATTTAAATCTAAAAAATAATAATAATCAAATGTACATAAATACATTGATATAAACAAAAACAGACAAACCAGATTTTCATCTCAATAGTTTATTAATGAGAATGAATCATAGTTTTTCCAAACTATTTTGGAAAAACTTAAGAACAATCACACAATCTGCAAGCAACTAATTCACCGTGTCACATATTTCATCTATTGTTCCATAGAGCAATGAAATCATGCAAATGGGAATTGTCCTCAGAGTACAAAGAATGAACACGGCATTAGGAAAAAATAACTGAATTTGGAAATGAACTCCAAAAAAGAAATATCATAATATTGGGAATGTTAATTTATTTACTATCGAACACAGCTAATTTTATAGGGTTTGTACAGATGCGTCATAATGAAATTCTAGGACTTTCAAGGAGTTTTATATCAGAATTTTTTCAATGACTACACAAGGGATGTGCTGTGCTCACATGTATACAGCCGAAATCTCAATAAAGCTGTTCTCATTTACATATTTTTCTGTTTCTGTTGTCAGACAACAGCGCTAATACCAACAATAAGGTAGTTAGTTCTATTGTTCATTTTTGTTATATGGACTAGCAGTATAGCCAGTTGGCATGGCCTGGTCACACTTTGATCTCACACAAATCATTGTTTATTTTTATGGGCTACCTGGTGGCAGCAACCAAACTCATGCTGTCTTTCATAACTCCATCCATCTGCTGTTGCTGTTTCTGAAACCTTCATTGGCAGGAATAGTGAGCTGGCCAGATATGTTTCATATGACTCACTAAGGTAAAGGAATTGGTATTGGCCACTGCCATGAACTGAGTTTAATGAGTCCCGTTTAGGTTCACTTCATTTGTCCAGTATTTAGTCTATGCAATAGTAGTGTTGGACTGCATGATCAGTCTACACTCTTAGGCAGACCATGCAACTGATTTGAGAGTGTTCTATAACCACGTCAACCACAGTTATGGTATTTCTCAAATTAAGGGCCAGGAGCAACTGTGGCATTAGGGCATCGCAAAGCATAGTGAATAGCACGTTTGCCTTGCACCCCTGGGGTTAGAGGATTGAATCCTGCCTGTGTGCGTGGAGCTTGCATGTTCTCAGCTGTGGTTCCTTCTTGTAATCATCTGACTGTATATGTGATTTTGATAGCCAGTAGATATGGAAGCATTTTATTTGGATAGTAGACAGGTCTGTAAAAAGCCCAGTCCTTTACCATATGTGAAATGTCAGCAGTGTTTCTTCTCACGGGTAACATTAGGAAAAGTTGGAAGGTTGTGCTAAACAACAACAATGTGTTTTATCAAAACAATAACAAAGTGAAGCCAGTGTTTTCAAGTGATAATTTATTCTATGTTTAGGGCCACGCAATTGAAAAACACCAGAATATTTAAAGCTTGGTTTACTTAAATGTTGAAGAAGGTGCAAGGAGATAAAACAGCTTAGTGACAGCAGATTTACAACAAACAATAACCAAACAGAAATAAAGCTGGCTCTGTCCACTTACATCTGCAAGTTTTTTTAATGAAGACAATGAAAAGCAGGACTTAAAGAGCAGAAATTAACAGAAAACAAATAACATCTGGTTCTCTTACACAGTGAAGTGTAATTGGCAGTGGATGCGTGTTCTTCGTTTGTAATGTTCTTGATGAAAACATCAGATATTAAAGTCTATTAAGAAACAATGTTATGTTTCAAACAACATAACCTGTGCTTTACATTTCACAATGTAATTTGCAATTAACATTCACTTCTTCATATTATTATTATCACAATGATGCAAATTGTCATTATGATTATTGACTTTCTCCTTGGGGGCTTAGTGCTTAGAAATTTTGCCTCACACTTCCGGGGTTGGGGATTTGAATTCTGCTTCTGCTTTGCGTGTGTGGAGTTTGCATGTTCCATCCGTGCTTCAGGGGTTTCGCCCGGTACTCAGGTTTCTGCCCCTAGTCTAAAGACAAGGGTGTCCCCCTCCTCGTACACCGAGTCCCCGGGATAGGCTCCAGGCTCTCCCATGACCCTGTGTACGATAAGCAGTATAGAAAAAGGATGGAAGGACTTTCATCTTGTTATTTTCAATGTAAAACGTTGGGCAAAGTTGAGTCTCTTTGTAACAACTGTAATAGCTACAGTAAGTTTATTATAATATATAATATGTAAGCCTACAGTTCCTGGGTGCACTTGAGTTGTCTGTCTTTTTAATGCCTGGAGAAGGACTTGAGCAGTAACATGCAAACAGACAGAATAGCACAAAGTAAACAGTCATTAATCCAGAGTCTGACACACAGGCCTCCTTCTCCATTTATAAAAACATGTGAATGATAGGCCCATGATAGTGTTTCTGTACACATACAGTCTGTTGTCTGAATTGAAGATCCTAGACCCCTAAGTTATCAATCTTTCCAATGTTCCTCTACCATGCCGTGGGAAGCATTAGCACTGATGAGGAGGTAATGATGAGATCCAAATAAACTCTACACTGAGAATGAACCCAAGATGGGTAGGGCTTATAATGTTAGTCTCACTGACACAATCACATGACTGAATAATGGAATGAAATCCAGAAGAGAGAGAGAGAGAGAGAGAGAGAGAGAGAGGGAGTGAGAGAGAGGGAGAGAATTGCTTGATTCTTTGGCCGTCACACTCACATCTCCTAAGTGTAATAAAGACTCCATGACCAAAGAGTTTGACAAGAGCCTGGAAGAGGATTTTAGTGTAAGATAGTTTGTGGGTGAGATTGAGTTTGTGTGTGACTGTGATCTATAGAATTCCAAGAAATGGCTGTGACCATTTTGATTCCAGATAGACAAGCCATGCCAACACAAAGAGATATGCTTATTAGGAAGCATATACAGTATTTGATGTCCAGTTATGGAGATGGCAGATCATGTAACGCATGCTTGCTGAAATGGTGCTTTTATACCATGTGCCAACATTTCTGGATTAATTACAGGCCAGTTATTAGAATGCATGTCCAATAGCTTTAGCACAAAGGAACTGAAGTATGATTACAGAGGTGATTTGATTTAAATGATTGCATACATTCTGAGGGGAATTTTCTCTACCAGGTTGCTGTCAGTGAGGGTCAGAAGGGGGTCTGTGCAGGTCCAGGAAGCAGGGTGCAGTGAGGCTCAGAGGTGCATCTGATGTTTCTTTGAGCCATTATTCAGAAACAAAGGAAGATCATTTGTTTGGTACACGGCATTGATTCACTACGTTCCCTTATATTAGGATGTACCAACTGAATCAGTGTGAATGGAGTCAGTGCCAGCTCTGGGTGCTTACATACGTTTCCATTTCTCCAAGGAGCATGAACTACTTGTGCTTTTGACCACGGTTATTGCATTTACCTTCCTGCCCTGCAAGTCTGACATCGGTATCAGGTTTTCTTGACAGACTTGTTTGTTATGAGTCCCTTAATTCACAGATGGCAAAGGGTGCCAATA
The DNA here is from genome assembly GCA_022414735.1 of Noturus placidus. Classification (NCBI taxonomy): domain Eukaryota; kingdom Metazoa; phylum Chordata; class Actinopteri; order Siluriformes; family Ictaluridae; genus Noturus; species Noturus placidus. Next base: position 39,806 of record JAFFST010045539.1, read on the forward strand.
CCTCTGACCCGGTTAACAAAGTTTTGGGTTCTGCAGTGAGCACAGTGAGAGCTGAAACATTGGCCTGAATGTTTTTAAAGTGCTGGGAGGAGGAACACTGCTTGTAAGGCTTTAGTATCTATACACAAAATGCTCTGCAATGTGAGGGTCTCACGGGGGGGCTTTTACTGGCTGCCTGGATGTTCAGTGGCTTCTGCTAAAACTATCAGAGCGAACGCTGACACAGGCCAGCACGGTAAATGGCTAGCCGTAAATATGAAATCACACACACACACACACACACACACACACACACACACACACACACACACACACTTACTTTCAAACACGCAGCACAGAAAGATAGCCAACATATCTATCCTCCAAACTCTGTAGCTTCAATTCCAGTAACTGTAACTCACTTTCAGGAACCACTTTATCCTTGTCAGGGTTGTGGTAACTTACAGGCAACGTCATGAAAATATGCAAAATAAATATCTGCCACATGCAATAGGTGGGATTTAAGCATACAAGAAACCATATATAGTTTTATTTGAACACATTATCATCTGTGACAAAATACTTGGCACTCTGACCATTAACATTCTGTGAAGCCTCAGCTGAAATGATATACACCACTGGCTCTCTTCTTGTAATAGACAACAAGGTTGGAGACACATGGAGAGGGATCTTGTACACTCCTCCATGCAGAACATTTCAAGGTCCTTTATATTCTTAGATATATAAATCCAGAGACGGAGCCAGCCATAACAAATCATTGTAAACCAGTATTTTCAATGACCAGTATTTTCATCATTTTTGAGAGAAAATCTAAAAAAAAATAATAATAATAAATCAAATAAAAATATATCCTTATAAGAGTGATTTTATTTGAAGTAAAAGTAAATGAGTAAAGATAACTAATACATCATTGTGTATTTTATACATGTATTTGACTTTTATCCATTGGATACACTACTCTAATTGTCTATGAAAAGGACATGGCAATTATACTATATTTGTACTGTGAAAAGCCAAGATAAAATCTTTCCAATAAAAGAAACAGCAATAAATGATTAACCAAAAATATATATTGTAGTAAGGCACAGTATATATTTTAAAGTATTCAAATGAATCAGTGGTATATAGCATATTTTTTTATACATAGTGCAGATTTTTAAGACTTTAGTATGTTTGGAGCTGAACACTAGGTATGTGAACATCACTGATCATGTGTTTCATTTTTCAGCACCAACACTGATGGTGAACATAAACATCCCAGTGACTGAAAGCATTCCTGAACTGCTGAGCAATAGCTACGTGCTAAATGGAAATGCTGCTTGATGACAACAGTCAATGTTAATTAATTCAACATTTAAATCTGACTCAAATAAAACTTTAATAATACTTTTAATTATAATTTATTTTTTTTAATCAATTTGAATAAAATAAAATACTCTGCAAAGGCAATGAATTTTCAATACAGTGCTTACCAGTTTTAAATAAATCGAGTCAATTTTACATCATGCATAAATTCTATTAAACCGTATCTAAAAACATCCCCCAAAAGCTATCTTCACATGTTTTTGTTTTTATATAGATGCTTCCAACATGAAATGATTATGATGCCTAATGTATTGGGCATTTAGTACCGGTGGTTTTGGTTAATGTTCAAGTTTTGTCATTTATGTTTTGGCTAAACTACATACTAAACCTTTTACTCTTAGCGCTAAGACTACAACATTAACAGTGTTCCTGTATGTATGCATCTGAAAATTCGTACATGCTCTGCAGAGGACTGGTGTGGATAATCCTGTAAAAAGGATAACCTGATCCTTGTGTTGACCCCTACACTCCTTTTCTACTTAAAAGCTCACACGTATGTGGGTGCTAAATTGTTTTCACCTGCTTTTGCCTCCAAGCTGTCTAGCTTTCTGGAGGATTCATGCAGCTGATCATTTTGTGCATTTTGTGTGTGATTCATCAAGTATAGTGTTTGAACAGTTTTACAACTTGATGTGTAATATGAGACATGTTAATTCTTCTACTAATAAAAAGAAAATCAGTTAATTGCAAACAATGGCATGGATTATAGCTTATTAACAGTCATCAACCAGAGCTGAACTGCTATTAAATATGACCTACTGTAAGACCTGTAATTAAAGATGTTCATTCTTTTTCCATCTCAAACTTATAGCATTATAGTATATTCAAGGAGCACTCCACCCAGATGAAAATCTCTGTGGAATAGTCACCATCCCATTTTTAACACTTAGCCCCAAGCGTTCTGTTTGTAATAAAATGGATGTTTGAATAGTGCCATTTGAGCAGCCGCTAAATCAAATGACCGCTGAGCACCAAAGACTAAAACTGGCTTTCATTATAACTTAATAGTCTGTTTTCACGCCATTCACATTCACTTTGTGCCTTATTGGATCCAGCTGAGGTTAATCATCCAACCATGAAGCTTTCAATGCCAAATCACAGATGATCCATGCCACCATACCAGGGACTGTGGCATCACTTATGCCTGCCTGCATTACAGTTCCTGTGTACATGTGTGTGTTTCTTTACACATCACTGAAGATTAAGACACTCGTTTAATGCAAAGCTTTAATATGGTAAGAGTTTTTGCCTTGATGCATTTGTTTCCATTTAGTTAAGCACATATTTCCTGCACTGCCTGTATGCTTCAACATTCTCCATTGTGTTTATGTTCAATCATGCAAGAGATAGTCATCAAAGAAGCGGGTCTGAACCTCAGTGCATACTTATATGGGTATGTAACTGGGCTCTCTTTATTCTCACAATCTCTCCTATCTGTTTCTATCTAAAGATGGGTTTTCCTGTGAGAAATCCTTCTGTTATTAAAAAATTATTAGATTACTAAGTTTTCTAACACCCTACATATTAGCTATACATTATATGCTGAGAAACCAACAGTGCAAATTAAACCTAGGTCCAAAAGGCAGAAAAAATGAGGTTGATTGCAATCTCCTGAAAAACAGTTTACTTTCTCATGGCGGTCTCTAAGGAGGACAAAAACCATGCTGCATTCCAGTCTATGATGAGATACGATCTTAAGATGTATGAAGATCTGACATTTCCCTTTGGAATATATACCTCGTTGGCAATTTGTCTCACAAAGTTAGTGCCAGACATCAAATTAAGATTTTGTTTGACATACATTTGTACATTTTATAATGTTTGACTATTTTTGATTTTATTTTTCAGCATAAATAACTGGATGCCATCTACACCAGGTGCGAGGCTTTATATAGTTATTCCATTTTTATCAATTGAATAAAAACTTAGCTATAAAATGTTGGAACACTGGTGAATGTTTTATATGTATTTTTTATTTCCAAGACAAAGAAAAGAATAGATAATAATGATTTCCTCAAATTCTCTAGAGCATACCATATCTGTAACTGTGAAACACAATACAAATTTGTTCTGTGTGGTAGGACTGACACAAACCCGAACTCAGATGAATATTCCTTAGGCCTGACTGTTGCACACACATTTGCTGTATGAATAAAATCCCATTGTACAAGTAGGAAAGTGGTGAAAACTGTAACCATGTTTAATCTTCAGACAAGGTGCATTGTCAGCTTGGCTGAGATATAATTCTTCTCCTTTAACTCTGAATAATCAACATGAACAGAGAGAAAGGTTTTCACTCATTTTCTATATCCATAAATTGTGCATTGGGAGGCCCCTGCAAACTTTCCACTAGCGATGGAAGCTGAAGAAAAAAGCAATAAAGTGCATTATGACATTCAGCCCTGTTACTGCCCAGGGAAACAAAGAGATGTTTTCTTTCACTGTGAAATAGTCTGCTGGAAATGTGTCACTTGCCCCAGTGTCTATCTCTGCTTCTAATTTCTCCAAGCCTCACTACTCACATGCTCTCTCTTTTGCTCTATCTCTCTTTCTGTCTCAAATTCTCTCACAAATATGCACACGTAATACAATCAAACATGTTGGCTAATATCATTCCAGCATTCAGAGAGATCAGAGCGCATGCCTGTTGCCATGACAGTGCCATGTTTGAATAAACACTAGAGGCTCCTTTCTGGCACTAGGTCTCACAACCTCTGATCTTTTGACCTTTTGTCACTGTCACAACCTCATTTTAACTGCTGAAAGTCTGCTCTGTTCAGAATCCCAGAATCCAAACAAAAAGCCAGAGCTACAAATACCACACTGGGAATGGCCCTTGTTCCTGTTATTTGTAATGGCTGTCTTTAAGTTTAAGAAATGGTGTTCAGGATCAAGGCAGACTCTTGAGACTTTTGAATTGTAGATATCTGTCTAATGTCCAGGATTATAAGCAGGATCAGAATTACAGTGAGGTTCACACTGAAGAAATGTGTTACAGTTAATATATCACAATGCAGTTTGTCTACTACTTAAAATAATTTTGTTCTAATCTCTGCTATGTTATCACTTCATTTTTCCATAAAACTGCTCTGACTCCAGTTAGACCATTTAATTTTATTAATTTAAATATTGGAGATTCCAAGAAAGCCTGAGTTACCTGTAATTTGTGAATATTACAATACTATGACATCAATACAGTAATCAATAATTAACTTTATTGTGCTTGTATTAATGAGTAACATTGAACAATACAACATCTTAAAATTGAACTAACATTAAGTGTTTATTTATTGGCAAATAAATAATATGACCAGTTAACGTTACTAACCAGCTAAGTGTTATAGTTAGCAATCTGTCTATGGAGTCTCCACACATTGGGGACTATGAACACCAGCATGCACCACGTCGTGCTTTCGTCAGTGGATGTTGGTGGACTTCTACTTCTCTGTTGGTCCACAACACTTTCAGTTTTTTTTGAGTTTGTTAATAAGTTCGGCTGCAGTGTCATGTAATGATGTGCTTGCCAGGTGTCCTGCTAAATTTCATCATAACCTTGGACAGCTTCCCGATCCAGCCACGAGAATGATTTCAATACATCCTTCTGTTGTCAAAAACATTCTTAAAGGCTATCTGAAAAAAATATATACAGTATCTCACAAAAGTGAGTACACCTTTCACATTTTTGTAAATATTTGATGATATCTTTTCATGTGAAAACACTGAAGAAATGACACTTTGCTACAATGTAAAGTAGTGAGTGTACAGCTTGTGTAACAGTGTAAATTTGCTGTCCCCTCAAAATAACTCAACACACAGCATGTCTAAACCACTGGCAACAAAAGTGAGTACATGCTGGCTGTACATTCACTACTTTACATTGTAGAAAAGTGTCATTTCTTCAGTGTTGACACATGAAAAGATATCATCAAATATTTACAAAAATGTGAGGGGTGTAATCACTTTTGAGAGATAATGTATCTATATAATATAAACTAAGTATGAGAAAGTTTGGAGGACATTTTGCTTAAATGTATTAATTTCCCCTATGTATGGAGACTTTGGGACACCATGTGTATTGGATTTTCATATTAAAAACCACCAATTACTCTCGGATTCTTACATTTATATAATAGGTTCTTGCATAAACTCACACATTTAGCTCATAGCTATGTTATCCTATATATGTGCATTACATACCTCTCAGCAATAAGTATGATCTGGTAGCATACTGTAACCTCTCTTTAGTGCTAAAAATAGTGGACAATTATGTCTATTGGCAAACCTAAAGAAAAACACTCATTTCTGCTGATAGGGTCTTGGAATGGAAGTTTTTCCACTGAATTAGACTATATTCTTCTATCACATTATAAGGATGTTGCTGTTTCTATATTGAAGTGGAGATACACACTGATATGCTGATTAAATTTACATTGAAGCTTTCTTTGAATGCAAGGAGTCTCTACAAAACACCACCTGTTTGCACTGTTAAGAATGTTTTGTTCTCTTACCACTGATGACTCATTAGGCAAACACTCTCTCAACGATAACCAAAAACCACAAGAACATATACCAGTAAATATATACCAGAAATACTACTCACCATGAAAAAAAGGTAATGTAAATATAATTTAATCATGATTTATTTCTATTTGAAATTGCTCAGAACATGTGTTGTTACTATCATATAAACATTCTCAAAACAAATACCATCAGAAACTGAAGCCCTTCAACAGCAGGTAATGATTTATTATCTACACAATGCAGAAGGAAGTGCTTACACCTAATCCTCCCTAATGGAATAACAAAATTTCTTGTTGCGGCTATCGCTGTCTATTTAAACTACAGTTCATTGGCACAATTTAACAAATAGTTTCCACATTTGGAAGACAGTGAGATGCTGGCCATGTTGCAGACAATTCACCAGGTGGACCGTTGTAAAAGAACTCTGGAAAGGAAAAGAGTTTTGTGAAGTGCTCGGCCAACAAAGGGACATTGTAGTCTTTACCATAATTATAGCAATTTGGTTCTGGCACCTGCCTCATATCCAGGAAGATCTCCAAGAAATGTGCAATTTTAATTTGCAATAAAATATATAACAGATGATATGGGGGGGGGGGGGGGGGAGATACGGAAACTGTGGCCATTTTTAAATACGTTTAAATTTAAGAAGCTAATTTTGAGTACCAAAACAATTATTATTTGTGGAGCACTGGTTTCAGAGAAAGTGTGTATAACCTTACTGTGTATAACTTGCATGCATGTCAGAAACAGTGACTAAGTAAACAACACAATTATAAAATTGTTTCCAAATGCAATTTCTACAACATTTCTAACAAAACTATAACTTTTTTTATATGGCCATAGATCAGCAAAGACAGTTACAGTATGTTTAATGTAGCAAACTTACATCCAGCCCTGTTCTCCAAATCAAGTGTTACTGTAGAAGTGACACTTCTGCTGGCTGGTCTTTTAGTTGTATATGTTCAAATTTTTGAAAGACCCGTCTGCTTCTCTTCCATCAGTTACATGGTTCAGCTGGGAGATCTCCAATAACTGTTTAATCTTCCAATCGGGACTTATACATTACAAAGTGTGCATCAAGGATCACCTATTTTATGCATGTTTTGCACTTTGAATAATGTCTGTTGATACAGGAGAATGTACACACACACACACATACACACACACACACACACACACACACACACACACACACACTGCACACTGGTGAAGCATCTGTGAAACTCTTCTGGAGGCTGAAGCATGTCTTTTGCGGTCTGTATAAGCCTTAAACTCCATCCAGGGCTGACAAGGTCAGCAATAATTTCCCTCCCAGGCATTTAGCCTCTGTGCCTGTGTCTGCAGCTCTGAGGAATGGAGGCCCTTAGCATGATGTGAAAGACATGATGGGTAGGTTTTAAGGAATGACTGAAATAGATGATATTGCTTTGTGGATCATGAATAGTATGCTGATGCTCCTGGATCACAGTACAGCACTACTGAGGATATACACTTCCAGTCAACTGGACAGAGAGAGAGAGAGAGAG
>JAFFST010045539.1:47237-59058 GCA_022414735.1 Noturus placidus
AGGGGAAGTATAGACTGTGAGTTAAGTGGTTAGGTGATAGCATACTGAGTGAGTGTGCGGGGGGGCTTTGTAGGCAGGGCACATTTGGGGTCACTTCAGATCAATACACACAGCTACCTAATACGCTCTACTCTCTCTGGGCTTTTATTACTCAAACACAACCCTTCTCTCTCTCTCTCTCTCTCTCTCTCTCTCTCTCTCTTTCTCTCTCTCTCTCTCTCTCTCACACACACACCCCCACTTATGTGCTTACATACCAAGCTCGCTCTGCTGTGCTCTGTCTATAGTTTGTGGCTGTGCCGGACAACGGGGTTCTTTAATTACTGCCATTAAAGTTCAAGGCATTATCAAATGCTCTGCAGCTTTATAGCTTCATAAACACTCCGCACTGTGGTATCCACCTGTTGCTTCAGCCACAAGCTAGAGTCATACTAGAGCGCTCGTTAGACTAGATAACACTGAGTGGAGCTCATGTTACTGAGCAGCCATAATTTAGTCTCCACTTTTTAGCCAGCTTTTGAGAAAAATTGGTGAGACTTATATGCAGGTTTGTTCACCAGAAGCACATAAAACACGTAACAACAGCAACAACAAAAAAAACTACTCCGAGACAAAACCAGTGGTTGTAGTGATCCAGTCAATAGGGCTAGATTGCCATCTTTGGTGTTTCATCTCAGTGTCAGTCTCTGAACCTTAGACAAGCTAGTGTTGTGGCCTTTGCATCGTTGCTTTCTCGGCGAAGAATATTGTTGTCTTGGTCCTCTCCACAACCCCCCTCTATATCAGTCTGGCTTAAAGATCTAATGTTCTTTTTGAAGCTGGAAAAAATCAAGTATAACATCAGAGGTAGCGGAGACTAATTTTTGGGAAAATGGCAACAGTTTATTACCTACTTCAAGGATGTACGCACCCTGGAGGTAGATTAAGGAGAGGTGGACGATCAATACTATCCATCTTACCCCCCCTCCTTCTTTTTTTTATTTCTTTCTTTTCTTATATTCTGTATGGATTTATGAAAATAATACGAAACATATGTAATTGAATTACATGTACATGAATAATAAATAAATTAATCATATGTAAACATTCCTGGGTGGGGTGGGAGGGGCTGTTATTGGGGTAAAAAATATTGATTCTGTATTGTATTGATATATTTTGTTGTACTCTGAAAAGTGTATGAGAATCAATAAAAATTATAAATAAAAAAAAATAGTGCTAGATCTTTTACAAATGTAGCAAATACTCATCATATTTACTGGTCAAATTATGGCAAGCTCAAAATGAACAAGATTAAAAAGAATAATGTAATGACTTCTAAAAATAATTGTAAAAAAAAAACCCCATAAAAACATTTCTTTATATTATTACTTAGTACTTTAGACTGAGTTGTTGTAACAAACATACATTCCATTTTTTTATTACTCTATTTCATGCAGTTTTAAATGCTGCCAAATTGGATGATATATGAGATGCTAAATTCATAAAACAGATGACAGGCTGCAACCACAAATGATGTGTGGCATCCACTTCAAATTAAGCCCTATTTTTACCTTTTATACCTGACAGTCTTGCCAATAATATGACTGTGAGGGGTTTATCATACACGCTTAGAAAACAGGGTAGTTCAAAGGTTCATTGGATAGTTAAGGATTCTTATCTCTGATAGGAAAACAATCTGTTGTAATGTTCTACAGAGAACCTTATAGAGTTCCCTGTGAGGGACAAAACCTTTAAAGGATAATAGATGGCTACTTTTGGTCCAAGAGTATTCTCAGGTCTGCCACTGGAAATTATTGTGTGCTATTTGTTATTTATCTGTTTGACCCAGTTGTTTTTTACCCATTATATGTCGCCCTTGCTGAGCTTCCATGAGGTGAGAATACACTTAAAGAAGGTTCAATCTAGCACACATAATGGCTTTCCTTGGCTTGTAAGCTTCTAGGCAGCTTAAATACAGTATATAAGGATCCAATGAAAAAGACTTTTTTCTTGGTGTTGAGATAAACTGGCAGAAAAATGGTCTAAGTGAATAACATTCTCATGTGCAATAAGATTCACTATGACTTTAAAATGTGCATATGATCAGCAAGTTTAAAAAAAATAAAATCAAATTATTAGATCTAGAATCCCAAAGGCTTCTTTGATATTTTTTTTAAGTCTAGGAGAATTCTTCAGGGTTCTATGTAAGACGCAATAGTGATCAATATCAGAAATTTTTTATTTATGTATTTTTTTAGTGCTTTTAACAATGGGCATTGTAGATGGCTTAGTGGTTAGCATGTTTGCCTTGCACCTCTGGGGTTGGGGGTTCAAATCCCAACTCTGCGCTGTGGGAGTGGAGTTTGCATATTCCCCCCATGTTTTCCGCCAGGTACCCCGGTTTCCTTGGCCCAGACGAGTGACATGTATTGTAAACTGATTGGCATTTTCAAATTGTCCAAAGTGTGTGAATGTGTGTGCGTTTGTGCCCTGCAATAAGTTGGAACCCCTTCCAGGGTGTCCCCTGCCTTGTGCAGTTATCTGGTATAGGGAACCCCCCATGACGGAAAATGGATGGAAATTTACCTTCAAGAGAACCCTTCAAGAAAATTCATAGAAAATTTCTGAGAGTGTAAATTTGCTAGCCAGTTGGAAGTTTTTCCAACATGTGATTTTTTTGTATTGAGTGCTAATTTTAACCCCGGATGGAGTTGATGAGCAAGTAAACAAGCAAGAGAGTGAATGTGGAAGGCATATGAATGAGCAAATACACCTTGGGGATAAGTGCATCAGCAGCTACAAGTAATCCACATGTAAGTGTGGAGGCTCTGCTTGTGGTTCTGTAGTTAAAATCCATAGGAAATGGCATGGATTATTACTCCTGTGGGGAGAAACATGGAGGCCACATGTACAGCTTGGAGAAACTGGTTCTGTCAATGCCAGCCAACATCTGGAGATGCTGCACTCCTTTCGCACCTAGGGTTAGATGGTCCTTGTCATACATTTAATGCTGTGCTCAAGTTTCTTTGCACCTATGGAACCATTTTAAAAAAAAATCCGGAATGTGATTGTTTTATCTTACACTATTGAGAAGGTACAAATGACTTCCTCATTTGTAAGTCACTTTGGATAAAATTGTCTGCTAAATGAATAAATGTAAATGTAAATGAAACTTACAGAGAGAAGAGGAAGCCTGGGAGGCTGGTAAGGGAGAACAAACCACTTCAGTGTAAGGTCATAAAACCACCTTCCTCTTTTGCAGAGCTGCAATTAAAGCCAAATGAGAGTTTAGTGGGTTACCATTAGATTTTTATTTCTACCTCCAAACAGAGAGTGAGTATTCCCATATAGCAATACAGCACAGATGTAGGGATCTCCTTTTCTCCCTCATAAAGCACAAATGGCTTGTTGTTTTGCAGAAACTCTCTCTTTAGTGGGAGATAGTCCTTTCAGTGTTATTAGTATTCCAGCTTGCAGCATGTATTTAGATTTCATGCTCAGGTAAACACTACTGCTTAGAATACATCTTTTCTGTTGTGATTGGTGAACTGCTAGACTGAATCATTGCTGAACGGTTACTTATTTGACAGGGTCTGGAGGTGGACTAAGGCCATGACAGTGGGAATTGTTAATGTTATGTACATCTGGAGTGAAGCAGATGACAATTTATAGGACTTTGAAGACACAAATCATCACTGTTCACTAAAAGTTCTCCGACATCCATAAGCGCTGCAGTAATTTACACCTAGCTGAGTTTAAACTTAAATCCATCTACACTGGAACCAGTACAGTTCCAGTGGAGTTGGAGGTAATTTTTCTGCTGGTTGTCCTGAATCTCATTCCCAGAGCCCCAGTCAAGTTCCTTTCTCCCGACATTCCACTAATACAGATATGAGCGAAAATCTCTGAAGCATCTTTGACTTATCAGTCTGGAGTAGCTCCCCTCTTTTAGGAACACAGATTAATGGAAATGTGAACCCTGAAACACATTAAATGTTTTTATATTCAAATATTTGTGATGAGATTAGAGATTCTGGTGTTAATTTGTTGATTGTTGCTGTACTTTATTATTATTATTATTATTATTATTATTATTATTATTATTATTATTATTATTATTACGCTTTATTTCCATGAGATGCTGATGTCACAGGGAGACATTGTTAAAAAATAATGTTTAATAGGAGAAAATAATTTCAACCTTGAGGGATAACGGTCAGATTTTTCTGTTAAATATAAAAAGAAAAAAAATAGCACTAGTGCATGTGCTTCTTTTGTCACTCACCATTTCCAATTATGTTCAATGAGTAATCCAACTGAGAATTAGTGGAGACTGCAAGCATCATACTTAAACTCCTGTATGCAACTCAGCTATACAATGCAGTTACACTGAGTTAGCTTTGGAATGGTATCTGTTTGAGCAGAGTGTACAGATGTGGTGAGAGAGCTGGACAGACTAAAGGGCTAAAGTGTTGCTGCACCAGTCTCTTTAGATAGAGATGAAGCAAAGGCTGGCACAATCAGGTATTTGAAGTGTATTGTGGGAAAGGTACAAAACCATAAACTTAAATAAAAATAGACCTACACCAATGAAAAATAAGTCAACTAAAAACAAATAGTCAGCTCAAGCATGCACAGACGTGTGTGAGTGTCTTGGCTCTATATAAACACACAGTCTTGGTTCACTGCAGTTTGTTCAAACTGTTTCCACACCACACAGCCAAGAGCAGTAATAAGCAAAGCCGTATTAAATGTGGCGAGGGGAAAAACTCTCTCGCTGTCTGAAGGTTGTTCCTTACAGCCTGGGGTTACTGCGAGAGACCTGCCAAGAGAGGAAGACAATTTTGCCAATTTAGGAAGGGGAGGTGAAACCAAAATCTACATTTACGTTTTATTGATTTGTATGTGATTGGGAAATGGGAAGGAAATGGTTGAAGCTGTCAAAAGACATAATTTCATATTAATAATGTTGACATTCTTGAAATATACTCGGTGGACTAGTACATTTAAAATGTATTTAAGAAAATACCTAAATGACAATGTTAGGCAAGCTATTTTAAAAACCAGGTAATTAAACCTAGTTAGCTACATTGAAAACTACACAGCAAACGTAGTTTAAAGCGCAACTATTATTGTTTTGTAACATGCCTAATTTTGTTTTAAAGGTCTCATACAAAACATTTACATGCATCCAAGGTCAAGAAACACTTTAATGTGCTCATAATTTAAATTGCAGCATTACCTTTTTTCCCCAATGTCACGACTAATTAAATGATCTGTTATAAAGGATTCATTCTAAACTCCTACTTTCAGAGAGCATACTCGGCTCTGATTGGTCAGATGTCCCAGTGTGTTGTGACCAGAGGCGGGGCTTTTTATTACAAACCTACGTAGGTAAGTACAGGAAGTAAGTCTGGAATTACTAACGACTTGTTTCAGCTGTTCAGATTCGGTTCCTTCTTTTGGGAGTCAATAACTCTGTTTGTCTTGTGTTTTGATTTTTTGAAACTTGTAGTAGTTTCTACATTCACAAACAGCTCTATAACACACTACATGAAAGATAATATTAGAAAAAAATCATAATAAGTTCACATTAACTACATTAATGCTATGATTGATGTCACATTTTCTACTGATACATAATAGCTAATGAACATTAGCTATATAATGCCATTACAGATTGAGTCCCCCTTTGCTGTTATAATAACCTCCACTCTTCTGGGAAGGCTTTCCAATAGATTTCGGAGCATGGCTGTGGGGATTTGCTCATTTAGCCATAAGAACATTAGTGAGGTCAGGCAGTGATGTAGGACAAGGATGCTTGAGCAGAAATGGGGTTGAGGTCAGGGCTATGTAAAGGCCAAGTTTTAAACACCAATTTTGACAAACCATATCTTTATGGAAAAGCACAGGGGCATTGTTATGATGGAACAGGAAATGGCCCCTAAGGGTTCCAGTGAAAGGAAGTTGTGTTGCTACAGAATACATAGACAGCCTAGACAATTGTGTGCTTCTAACTTGGTGGCAACAGTTTGAGAACAATTACATATGGGTGTGAGGATCAGGCTAAACACTGTGGCTGTAACTTTTGTCAGCCTTAAACACTGACAGTTTTATATATTGTAGGTTAAACCTGTGAGGATCAGCACACCAACAGTGGATTTGAAATGAAACAATAAAGATGTGATTGAAGTGTAGAGTTACAGCTTTAATTCAAAGCCTTTTAAGAAAGGTTTAACAAAAATATTAAATTAACCATTTAGGAATTACAGTCATTTTTAACAGAGTACCTCCATTGTCACAGGCTCAAATGTACAACCTCAATTCTGAAAAAGTTGGGACAGTATGGAAAATGCTAATAAAAACAAAGAGGAATTATTTGTAAATGTACTTTGACTTGTATGTAAACAAAAAATGTATAAAGACAAGATATTTGATGTTTTACCTAATCAACTGCATAGTTTTATGAAGATAAAAGTTTATTCTTACATTGATGCATGCAACACGTTCCAAAAATTTGGGACTGGGACAATTTAGGACTAATAGCAATGTGACAAGTTGAAATAAGAAGGTGGTGTGAAACATGTGAGGCAATCATCTAATCATAGTATATACGGAGCCTGAAAAAAAGGCCTAGTCCTTCAAGAGCGAGGATGGGTCGAGGCTCGCCAATCTGCCAACAGATGGGTCAGCGAATAAACACTTTGAAAACAACATTCCCCAAAGACAAATCTGTAGGATTTTGTACATTTCACAATATAATTAAAAGCTTCAAAGAATCCGGTCAAATCTCGGAGCAAAAATGGCAAGGCCGAAAACCACTTCTGAACACTTCTCCAATGTCTCAGACATCACTGCCTTAAAAACCGTCACGAGTCTGTAATGGATATCCTGACATGAGCTCGGGAATACATTGTCAGTAAGCATCATTCGCTGCTGCAGCCACAGATGCAAATTAAGGCTTTCCTGTGAAAAGCAGAAGCCAAACATCAACACTGTCCAGAAACACCACTGACTTCTCTCAGATGGACAGTAGCACAGTGGAGTCGTGTTTTGTGGTCCGACGAGTCAACATTTCAAATAGTTTTTGTACAAAAAAGCCGTCATGTTCTTCAGGCTGTAGAGGAAAAGGACCATCCAAGCTGGTGGAAAAGGACCATCCAAGCTGTTATCAGCGTCAGGTCCAAAAGCCGGCGTCTGTCATGGTATGGGTTGTGTCAGTGCCCATGGCATGTGAGGACACCATTTATGCAGAATGATATGTACACATTTTGGAGCAACATATGCTGCCATCCACAGCAGGACAATGCCAAACCACATTCTGCCTGGATTACAAGCGCATGGTTGCGTAAGCAGAGTGTGTGGGTTCTAGCAAAACCTGCCTGAAGTCCTGACCTGTCCCCTTTGAGAATGTGTGGCGCATTATGAAGCACAAAATAAGGCTGAGAAGGACCCACACAGAAATGCTTAATGGATGAATGGGGGAAAATTCCACTTGCTAAACTTAACCAACTGGTGTCTTCAGTCCCAAACACTTAGTAAGAAAAGGTGTTACACAGTAGTAAAATCTAGTTGACTGTCCCAACTTTTTTTGGAGTGTGTTGCAGTCATTTAAAATAAGTGTATATTTTCAAAAATAAATTCAATTCAGAAAATAAAACATCAAGTAATATGTTAATAATGTGTTTTCAATATAGTACAGGGTGTATTTTCAAATGACTGTTTTTTTTTTTTTTTTTTTGTTTTTTTTTTTTTTTGCATTTTCCATACTGTCCCTTTTTGAAATTGGGGTTGTGATTGGACAATTGACTGATAATCAGTTTCATGGCAAGGTGTGGCTTGTTTCCTCAATATTTTTATGACAAAGTAAGGAGATAAAACATCTGGAGTTGATTCTAAGTGTTGAATTTGCATTTGTTAACTGTGCATGGGAACTCGGAAGACATCTAAAGTGGATGATTGCAAAATTCTTTTCTTGGTGAAGAAAAACCACTTCACAACATCTAGACTGCAAATGGAACAGGACCAATGGTGTTTATTGACGATCTGACTGGTGATAGAAGTAGCAGGAAGAATTCTGAAGTGTTTAGAGCTTTACTTTCTGCCCAGATACAGTCAAATGCTGCAACACTGATAGTCGCTTCACAGCACAGACATACCATGAAAGCAACCCAAGAGCTTCTTGAGCAAAGAAAGTTTTTAACTAGCCAAGTCAGTCACCTGACCTCCACCCAATTGAGCATGCTTTTCACTTACTGAAAACAAAACGAAAGGCAGCTGCAGGAAAGGGAGCAAACTCAACATTTGGTGATGTCCACAGGTTCCAGACTTCAGGTAGTCATTAACTGCAAAGGATTTGCATCCAAGTATTAAAATAATCCATATATTTATAATTGTTAATTTGTCCAATTACTTTTGAGCCTGTGAAAATGGAGGAACTATTTTAAAAATGGCTGTAATTCCTAAACGGTTAAATGCAGTATTTTTGTTCAAACTCTTGAATTAAAGCAGAAGGTCTACACTTCAATCACATCTTGATTGCTTCATTTCAAATCCATGGTGGCGGTGTCCAGAGGCATAATTACAAAAATTCAGTCATTGTCCAAACACTTATGGCCCTGACAGTAAATATTAGTGGCACGTTGATGTATATTCAGTAGTAATGAGAATAAGATGTGTAGTAGTCATACAGTCACTGGCTAGCTTCATGGTCTAGTTCTCTGCAGCACAATTTAGTCTCTTTGAAACCTGTGTGTGTGTGTGTGTGTGTGTGTGTGTGTGTGTGTGTGTGTGTGTGTGTGTGTGTAGACCTGGGTCTGTCTGGGCTCCTGTGTGTCACTCCCTGTGCCCAGTAGCCACAGTCCCTCAGTCATGTGGACAAGCCAGACTGTATAATTGAACAACTGCTACATTATATATTATAAATAAATATATTACTCAGTTGAACGTTTGACTTACAAAAGAAAGGGTAAAGGAAAATTTATGGGGTAATTAGGTTCATACCCTCAGGCATTATGACTTCACCTTAAATACACATTTTCATGTTTCCTTAAATAAGCCATTCCAAGAGGAAAAAGGCAGATAATAGCATAATCCTGTACCACACACGTAGAATGGTCATTAGGTTTGAAAGAGGCTCAGTCACTTTCACTAAAACTCTGACTGTGTCTAAGATCATTCACAATAACTTCTACATATTTTTTTTTTCTTGTGATAGATTAGGTTAGGAGGTTACAGGAAGCTACTGCTATAAATACCACATTCATGTGACACTGTTGAGGTGGACTATAAGCACCGCTTCCCATAAAAAAATAATAAGTATATTACAGTAGCTGTAAATCTTGTGGTTGGGCAAACTAACAGAGGTTGCTGAATGAGTGTTTTTTATAAGACACGCAAAGTAACTCCTGTTCTCAACTACCTAGTCCAGAGTTAGGTTACAATGGCCCTCTGTGGCCTTCCTCTGATATAGCACATATTCATATTTCATAAAGACATGCAGCAGACTGGCACAGTAAATCTCTACAAACTAACAAGCAAAAGGGGGTGAACGAGCAAAACCAGACCAAGCTGAATTGCCAAGCTACTAAATAATAGAGCTATGAAATGAGAAATAAGCCCCAAGGTCAAGAAGAAGCAAGACGTACACTGCAAATATATATAACTACCTGCCAAATACTGTGTGTGTGTGTGTGTGTGTGTGTGTGTGTGTGTGTGTGTGTGTTTGTGTGTGACACACACACACACACACACACACACACACACACACACACACAAGATGAGAGTCAATAAAAAAAAAGAGTCAAACAGTCACCCCAGTAAAAAATCTGGAGAATCTGCAAACTGTGTGCTCGCAACCAATAGGCTAAATTTGAGCTTAAATGAGCCATATAGAGGTGTGTGTGTGTGTGTGTGTGTGTGTGTGTGTGTGTGTGTGTGTGTGTGTGTGTGTGTGTAAAATCAAAAGATCAAAAGGTTAAACAATACAAAATAAAAAAAAATTAATCTTTTAGTGTTTAACCTTTTGATCTTTTGTTCATATGTGTGTATATTTGTTGTCCTTGTTCCACATGTTCCATAAGTTTAAAGTCTGAGCAGCTTTTTAGCCTTGATCAAATAAACCAAGAATGCAGGAATGATGATGTAAGCTTAGGTCTGGACCTTTTACACACACACACACACACACACACACACACACACACACACACACACACACACACACACACACACACACAGGCTTGGTGTATTACTTGTTGAATCTCACACGTTCCTATAGACAAATAATGATACAGCTATCTCTAGACCTAGAATAATTATGTTTATCTCCACAACATACTGTATAAGTTGTCATATATTCATTTCATAATCATATTATTTGGAGATAAGTGGGAGACATATATTAAGGCCATACACCACATGCAAAAACCTCCAATTGTTATTTGTAATCAAAATAAAACAACCTCCAATTGTAGTTTTATACATCCAGAATATGCAAAAAGAACTACTGATATACAGAAAATCACTAATAAATTATTAGTGTGTTTAATGCTTAATTTTATACAATACATTTATCAAATTAATAGTGTGTAACAGACACTTATGTTAGTTATCCTACTGCCAGGATTGTTTCCTTCTAGTGGAATCTTCCCATATGTTCATTTCTTTGCCATGTTTAATCTATGGCGATTTTTTTCAACCGGAGTGATCAAGGTTTCCTTCCTCCACTTAAAGCTGTACTCACTCTGGAAAATCTGGTAGGTACACGGCCAGCTCTTGTGCAATAAATTAGTGGAGTGGAATTAACTGCTGTATAATCATTTTTATAAGAAAACTGTAATACAAAAAAAAGGTTATTGTATTTGATGTCATATTCTATGTGAACCCATGTGTCAGCTCACATATACAGTGCTTTGGATGTCTCATACTAAATTGTTTCTGAAATTACAACAAAATCTAAGATAAAACAAAGGCAATCTGTAAAAATGATAAATAGTTATTGAAGCAAAAAAAGTTTTCCAGTTTTCCTGGATTAGATGCAACCAGGCCTGATTATTGCAAACCCTGTTCAATCACATCAACACTTAAATAGAACTTTTTCAACAGCATGACGTTGTTTAAAGGTCTTACCCAGTGTGCCAACATTTTAAGAAATTTTGATGTTGAAACTCAAGTGCGACTAAGTTAACTGAGGTAAGTCCTAGTCCTAGAAGTAAATGAAAAACCGATCTCCAGTTATCGGAAGCGTTTGGTTGCAGTTATTGCTGCTTCCGTGTGGCACAACCAGATTTTAAGTTTAAGGGGCTATTAGTTTTTCACATGGGTGATAGGTGTTGGATAACTTTTTTTTCTTCAGTTAAAATAAATAAATAAATAAATAAATAATAACTGTATAGTGAGTTGTCTTTGTTTTATGTTGTATTTCATTTGAAGATCTAAAATTATTTAGTATGATATAAACACAAACTGAAGAAATCAGGATGGGAGCAAATATTTTTTGCAGTATGTGGGCTGTATGCAATGCAGCTTTAGGTACAGAGCTTCATCAGACTGTACTGCTTATTCCTGGCATTAATCTCAACCCTAGTTCAGGGCTATGAGTTAATAGATAAATATATATATATATATATATTTAACACTACCCACAATCTACCACAGTATACACACTCTAAATGTGTACATACAGGTGCATTTATACGGAGACTTGATTACACACGGGTGGATTCTATTTATCAACATTAGACATTTAGGTCAACATTGGATCATTCAGAGATCCTCACTGAACTTCCGGAGAGAGTTTGCTGCACTGAAAGTAAGGGGGCCGAATAATTTTGCACGCCCAATT
>JAFFST010045539.1:62338-75161 GCA_022414735.1 Noturus placidus
AAAGTTAAACAGTCACCATACCAAATCTTCAGAGCCCTGCACATTGTCAGCTCACAGCAAATATGCTAAATAGCAGTGTAAATGAGCCATAAAAAGGTTAGTGTGTGTGCATGTGTTGCACAAAAACCTAAATGAGCGTCATCCTTCATCCTGTACCATATGAAAAAACAACTTCATATTTCCCTCCAGACTCTTAGTCAGAGTCCCTCCCTCACCTCCCTTCTCTACACCCATAAGCAGCTCTGTGCTGAGATATTGCTATGGAAAGGAAGAACATGGGAGTCGTGGTAAAATCAGAGAGGAAGAAAGACTCATTATCCATCCTGCCACATGAAAGCACACTGTTCTCTTTTGCCCTGTGCAGTGGATTTAAGTGAGGCTTTATGTACTTTTTGTGTGTGTGTGTGGGGGGGGTTCAGAGTATATTCCAGAGCAACCAGAATTCGTCGCACAACCAACATCTCACACACACACACACACATACACACACACACACACACACACACACACACACACACACACACACACATTAGAGCACACTTTTTAGTAATGTTGATAGAAAACCTGTAGCTTTTCAGTCCCTCTTCACCCGCCATGTTGTATGTATATATGTTTCTTCATCTTCATTTGGGTGTTTTGGCTTGTGATTTATGGAGTGTGTTTTATGAGCAAGTGCTGATTTATGACCCATATGGCTCTGATGTATGTTCTGTGCTTCATTTCAAAACACTCACCTCTTAAATAAAGAGCTCCTGAATGAAGCACTGCTCTGGGATCCACTCCCCGGCCTTTTAATGTCTCCCACTGATCCCAGTGTTCCCAACGCAGGAGGAGGAACTGTGATGTGCTCATTATCCTGAATGCAGACAGTCCCCTCGTTTTCTCATATGAGTGTTTGTGTTACTTGTGTTTCTGTTGTGTTTCTGTCTTGCTTCTGTTGCAGGTCTTTCCTTTGGCACATGTTCTCGTTTATGTGCTGATATGCTGGTGATAATGATCTATAATGGTTCTATTTTGAGAATAGCCTAAGGCCTATTAGGGGATGACTCAATGCACATTCAAGTTTATGTATAAAAAGTCTCAGTGCTTGTCTCACCGTGGATCACCTGGGCACAGAGAATGGGATTGTTTAATTGATGTGGTTTAAGCTGTAATGGCTATAAAGCAATGAGGAAAAAGTTTGAGGTTTGAATTAAACTCTCCTGTAGGTATAAACCTGTGGATAAAGATGGTTTCCCTTACTTAACACAGACAACACATGCACACCAACCAGAAGCGCCCACCCAGAGGTTGGCACATGTCATTTGCTTGCATTGGATTTCCACAGACGGGTGTGGATTTCTTGGGCATAGCCGTGTGTAAAACACATACACACATATTCTCTCTCTCTCTCGTTCTCTCGTTCTCTCGTTCTCTCTCTCTCTCTCTCTCTTTCTCTCTCTCTCTCTCTCTTTCTGGATGGTATGGTTTTCCATTCATTCTACTGAGCCCCTCATCCAACATCGATTTGGTTCTTTTATTTGAATAAAAATACAATAAAATCTGTCACTCTGCAATGGTGCATGACGATTTGTGAACATATTTGTGAGTAACTGTCCATATTTCTACATAAATATGATCTAAAACATCATTAGAAGTCCTAAAAGTGGGTCCTAAACAAATGAGACAAAATATTAAACTTGGTAGTTTATTTATTGTTTATTTATAGATCCAATATTACATATCTGTGATGATGTATTAGGTCATATTTATGCAGAAATATAGAGAATTCTAAAGGGTTCATAAACTTTCAAGCACCACTTTATCTATCTGTCTATCTATCTATCTGTCTACTGTTGATTTAATACGTCTACACAATCCTTCTAAAAATTGCAGGGTTTTTGGGGGGTTGGTAAAATAAAGATTTGTTTTTATTTAAATTGGGTTGGCTGTTACAACACATTAACGGTGGCAAAAGATCTAACATGATTTATCTTGGTTTAATTTTTTTAACATCACACAAATCGGTCATTTTAACAGGGGTGTTCAGAGTTTTTCTCTATCTATCTAAGCAAACTATTAGCAGCCCACAATAAATGTTTGCTGAAGCTTTCTCTGTAAAGAATATAAGCAGCTCTTTGTGTAATATTGGGTTTTGACACTTTTGAAATGATCTTCAGCCACTCCTCCGTACAGAATCTTTTTATTTAAAAGAAAAAAGTATGATCATTTTGGGTGTGAGTTTGTGGATTGCCGTCTTGATTTCACACATCAGGATTTCTTTGCTTAGACTAAAATGGCTTTTGACATTGTGTGATTTCTGTGTTGGTTTAATGCTGATTTTACAGTAAAATGTAGAATTTTATAGCTGACAACAGTTATTGAATTTCTATTTTAAATATCATATATGTAATACTGCTGTGTACTTCAGATAATTAATTTTTACATTGGGCCAACTTCGATTAGAGCAAAGTAGTTTCTTCAAATATTTCTATGAACATTTGACTCATTAAGTGCAACATTTATTTTCCTTACATTTCACCCATTTTTTGCACAGTGCCAAGATTTATGTAATTATTGTCCTAGTCCTAACTCCTAAAGGCTATCACCCCTGCTTCTCACACTCTCTCCTATCCCTTCATCATTCCTGTTTTACTTGGCAAATGACAGGAGGCTTTGACATCTGCTGATGATCTAATACTGCTTCTCGTGCCAAGTCCAACAGAGTAAAATTTGAAAAATACTCGTGCTGACTGTATTTTCTGGTCATTCGCCTCACGCTGTACCGGTCCGCCAGCACTCGTAAACCTCATGTTAATCACTCTCAAATATCGTTGATGATATTTGTGGACTGGGTTGGTTGGACCTGAAGCCAATCGGCTCTTTATCTGCCTTGTAGCGATGAGTTAGGACTTTTTAGCCTGAAAGAAAAGTGTATTTGTGTTTAGATAAATTTACATTGCATACTGTTGCTTTATAGCTGGTGTCAGCATTACTCCTGACAGCATTACTCCAAAACAGTTCCATATGAACAAGGTTATTTAATTTATGAGGGGGAAATGATAGATGATGTATTACAACAATACGCAAATCTATCATCATGTGGGTGTGAGGCTGTCAGTGTGTGTCTATCTGCAGGAAAGGGGCCATACAGTAAATGTATATAGATATGACTTGGGCCTGCTCTCATGCTCACCTAACAAAGAGCAGTATTGTGTGAATGAGGTTTCTGAGCTTTCTCTCTACCTTTATCACTTCCCCCAAAGCATACAGAAACTGACAAGCAAAATGCCTGCACAGCTCTCAGCACAGTCCAAATGGGAGCAATTGGACTGGTGGCAGTCCGATCAGGAGCAGGCAGTGGAGACTTGGCATGTTTGCTTTTCTGGGATTAGTTAAAATCATGCATGTAATAAGGAGAAAATGGCTTTTAAGCTTGCCTGTAGGAAACAGTGTCCATGGAACCACTGCATTATGCCTTATTAAAGACAGACCAGAGAGAGCAGGACTGAGGAAGCAAGTTCAGGAAAATGCACAGAGAAAATCAACTTTTGCTTGTACCTGATAATAATCTGGGGGAGGGAGGGGATTTATATAAACCACTGTCATAAAATCAGATACATCTTGATACATTTTGAAATGAATAATAGAATCTTCTCTGAGTCTGAACATGGTCATCCCAACTTTATAGCTTCAGATCTGCACACTGTTCCTCCAGTTTCATTTTATTTTACAGCCAGATTTACTATTTCTTATTTATTTATTCATAGGTTTAGGCAAGGTGCCACAAAGCTGTGTTCATAAGAAAACAAGTAAAAATTCATTAACGATTCCTTAATTTACAAACTCTTGGCCAATGACTGCAGGTGGTATGGGGAAGCATGGGGGCAGTGGTGGATGGGTTACTGATTTGAAGGTCAGGGGTGCAAGCCCCAGCACTGCCAAGCTGCCATTGTTGGGCCCTTGAGCAAGGCCCTAAACCCTTCGTGCTCCAGGGGCGCCTTTCTTAAGAGTGTACATATATACCTACTGTTTGAATGACAAGCAAATAATTTATTTATTTATTTATTTTTAGTTTTACCTTATTTCCCAAATTTGGTCCCAAAATTGTCAAATGTCCTAACATCTCCTAGATTGCCCCAATCACACAGCATCTACCTACCATGCTTCCTCAGACACGCATGAAAACAGCCATAACATCTTTTAAAAATGTTGCTCATACTAGCTGAATATATTTGGAAGAAAGCACTGTCTGCCCTCTTCTGTATACATGTGCTCACAGATTGGATAATCTCGCTATGATTGACAGATAAGAAGAGGAATTCCATCTCTCCCACCCAGAGAGCATGGCTCTGCTGTTCTGTACTCTGTACTCCTGGTCAAGGATGCTTTGGCATCGCTGGGATTTAAACTCAACACCTCCTGATGACAGGCAAAGAGTTTTTTTGTTGCACCACTAAGGAGCCCAATATATTGGCTCTTGATAAGATGTTACTACAGTACTGAATAAGTAAAAGTTTGTGAAAAATCCTGAATGGATCTTCTGTTTGTTCGTATTGGGAACCCTTTAAGCTTCATTTTGCAAACCACATGTTATTTGTAAATCATTTTGAAATTTCTGCAGCATGTTTTGGTATGATTGGCAGGTGCCAGGGCAGGATGAGTGTAAATAAAATCACCCTGACGGCTGTGCTTCAGGCATCCAATACGTGAAATTATTATTGGTCATATTTCTAGCAACAAAATACAGTAAATGAAATGAAATGACAAGCCTGTAAAAAATAACAACATACATTTATAACAAAGAGCCTTTCAAATGTGGAACGAATATACTGAACCATCACACACAAGGGTGGATTACAGTGTGGTGTTTGTTCTCAGTGGA
Source organism: Noturus placidus (assembly GCA_022414735.1). Taxonomy (NCBI): domain Eukaryota; kingdom Metazoa; phylum Chordata; class Actinopteri; order Siluriformes; family Ictaluridae; genus Noturus; species Noturus placidus. The sequence continues at coordinate 67,203 of JAFFST010045539.1, forward strand.
TATGCTTGTAAAAGTATGGGTGTATGAATATGTGTTCGTGAGAGCAAGGTCTCAGATAAGGCCACTCTCTCCTGCTGTTCATTAGAGTTTAATAGAGAGCAGAGGTCAGCTTGGGGGTGCACACGCATCATTATCCATCGCTCCACTGCTCTTAGCTGTCACAATGAGTCCTTTATTCTTTTTATTAATCTCTATACTTGACTCACAGTCAAAGCACACACTGCTCACATTTCTCACATTTGCAATGCCTGCAAACTATAATACTGAAATGTTATTTATACTAAGCCATTATTGTTTTGAAGTTAGTATTATCTTATTACTTGTCACAATGTCATAATAACATCAATGTGGGGTGTTAACTGCCACGAGTACAGAACTTCCACAAAAAGAAAGCAATAATTCCATAGTGGTAATATTGACGTCATATTATTTGGAAATCATCAAATCTAAAAAATGACAGCCATAGATATTATGCTCTGACATGATATGACATGCTCATTGATATTAATGTACTTGATCTAATATTATCCTTTCTAAAGTAACAACTTATTCACAGGGACTTGAATTTAATTTAAAAATAATAATAAAAAAAATTATTAAATGTGTGATTATTTTATTTAATGATTACAAAAATGTCTAAATCATAGATGTGGTGACGCTTTCTGTTAGGAGATTATTACATTTATTGAAGTAGTTAGTGCTTTGTAATGGTCAATATTTATTTTTATTTTGTTTTGTTTTTTGTTAGGTTTTTGTTTCTCAGGACAGAGGACTTTGTGCTTTCCAGTTTCTTGTAATATAACAAGTTGCAAGGATTTTGTTGTTGTTCTTGTCTTATTAGGGGTCGTCCATATATTACGTCATCAAGAAGGGGGGGTGAAGGGTACGATGACGTCTGATGACAACGGGAGTGTTCAGGGACGTGATTACGTCATCAATGTATTTGCATCTTCCCCATGTTTAGTGTCACCACTGTCACGTCATCATTTAATTATTTACTTACTGAAATATTTGCAAATTGCCAAAATAACAAACAAACAGAAATACTGACGTCACACGCACATCCTGTGGCGTATTATACAGGATGTGCGTGTGACATCAGTGTTTCTGTGGTATTTTAACAACGTACAAAATATTAGGAGATAATTCCCGACTACACATGGCAGCCCCAGACCCCCTAAAAGTAAAAAAGTAAAAGTGTACATCTATGACGATGACGTCATCATGGGGAGGGGGTGGTAAAGTGGCTGAAAGTTTGATGACGTAATATATGGACGACCCCTTAACGTTGAGAGAGAAATAAAACAGACTGGTAAGGAAAAGACTGTTTATCACTATTGTACCAGGTGATAATAGAAAAGATCCTGTCTTGTCAAATATTCTAAAACATTAAATTGAACTATAAAAGGTTAAAAAGTACAAAAAAGTTCAGTAATAAATTGGAAATTGGGTTCTATCATTGCCAACCTGCTGTAATACATTACTTTGAGAGTGGTATAGAAAAATATGACAGCTTTAACATCAATAATATATTAACTCTTACACTCAAACTGACAGGATAGGTCCTAACACCGGTGAAATGATTTATTAGGGTCAGGGTGATTTATTAGGTTGTATTTGAGGTGCATGTGTGAATTGAGGTGAACACTCTGCTTTCATATGTGGTCACATCTACTAAATATAAATGTTTTATTTATGTCTACAAGTTACATCTCTTGTGAGTTTTCATCACCACATCTCATTGTCTCCTGCCCCTGCTGTTCATCTTGTTTCATATCCCCAGGTTTCATCTGATCACTCCAGGAATTTTGGAATCATGTCAAAGAACATAATATTTGACCCCTATGCCTTTCTTGGCATTTGGGAGGTTATATTTTATAATCAGAAACACAAGTGAAAATGTAACAAATCTCTTGGAAAGCACTCAAGTGCAACAGTGAAGACACCTCTATTTGCACTCTGAGATAAAGAGAGTGGAGGCTTGAAAAGCTGCTTCATCCACATATACATATTGATTAATCTTTTTGCTCAGAGGGAACTAGGGAGCATCACAGTTCTTCTCAAAAGCAGTGATTTTGGCACACACTATCAAGTAAAGTTTTTATTTTTAAAGTAGGGGGGATTCAAAGTGACAGATTACTTTCACAATGACTACGAAGAATGCCTCATCTCAGGACACAAAAAATGGCATTCCTCCAAAGTGCTTTGTTTCTCAATGTCTTCTCCTCACTGCATTACAGAGTTACTGTACTGCAACTCCATAATGTTGCTCTAACGGCACAGCATGACTCCTACCACGTATACTCTGTGTATGAGCAAAAATAAAATCTTATTAAGCCTGTGTGTGTGTGAGTGAGTGAGTGTGTGTGTGTTATGGGGAGTATGGAATGTTTTATAGGAATGTTTTTGCACCTGGATGAGAAGAGCAGGAGACAGCGGTAAAATCCAGGATCTCTGGTTAACTCTGTAGACTAAGCATTTGGGAAACTGGTCTTCAACTCAAGCTCAAGGTTTCGTTTGCTTATGGCGCATTAGTGTAATACATTTCATTGTCCAAAGCCAACATTTTGGTAAATGATTTATTCAAGAGTACAACATCAGTAGCTGTCACCAAAGATAACACCCATAACCTCTCACTAAAGCTGACAACCACAAAAATCTTTATATTTTCATCTCGTTTTACACCCTTTGGCTTTGTACTTCTAGAATCTTTTGGAATGTGAATTTATACGTGAGAATTTTGTCAAGTTTACAATTTATGGGCAGAGTCCTACAGCGTGTAGGTCTGTCTCTCCACCTCCCTCTCTGTAGAGACTGTCTGCTGTGACAGCTTCTCAAACAGTGGCCAGAATTTCCAGGAGAGTAAAGACAGACAGATCAGTCACTATCAAACACATAAGGGCTACACTTTTTAGCCAGAAATAAAAATGTCACAAAAGCTGCGTTGCCAAACTCCATGACTAAGCTGTTGTCACATGAGGGGGTTAAAGTGTGCTTTTCTTTTTCTGTCTTCGCTCTTTCCTTGGGTCAACTTTGCTTTGGCTCAGTTCATGCTCTCAGCACTCTGTTCACGTTTTTTTTCAATGCTTCAGTACATAAAAAGTCTTTGTTTCCTATTTGTTTTCTCCAAAGCAGCCGTTTCATATGCACCTCAGGTTATTCAAATAACCAGTTAAAATAGAAATGGATGTAGAAACTACAGGGTGCCTGAAAAGTCTCTCTATATAGAGGGAAATGAACACTTTTTAGCTAAATGTAAGTTTTGTTACAAAACATACACTACATGATGGCCATTTCTTTGTAAACACACGGAGTCAACTCTCCTATTCATAATCAACACATCTGGTAATGTATGTCCATCACAGTCTTGTGACATGGCAAGTTAGGAAGTATTATGTATTAAGCAACTTTCTCACCATTTTATGAATGTGCTGGTCATGAAAATAAAGTTCTAACATGCAAGAAAATAAAAATCTAATTTTGAAATTTTATTTCAAAAGTTCCATGAGACCATATATGTATGTACTACTGTAATATTCAACATCACACACACAACGAGAAAAATTATTATTATTATTATTATTATTACATATTTGGACAAACAAACATTTGACCCTCTTTGAAGAAGTGCCTGTTAATAAAGGTGATGCACAATCAAATGACACACACAATTTACATTTTGTGGTAATTTTCACAATTGAAATAAACAAAACAAAATCAGTCACATTATCACACATTTGAAATCCATAATAAATTTAAAATCAGGTGTTCGATTGTTTGCCAGTGATTAGAACCTAGTAAGGGAGTGCAGGTTGAACCTGGCGTATTTATTCCCCTCTCAGAACTAGTGTCTGGTGTTTCCTTTGCTATTGAGGTGTGCGGTGTTATCAGGCCAAGATCTAAAAAGTCCTGTAAGGCCTCCAGAAAACGGTTGTGAATGCCCATGAGGTTAGCAGGGGATTTAAAAAGATCTCCAAATTTTTTGAAATACATCATTCCACTGTTAGGAAAATAATCTATAAATGACGCAGATTTCAAACAACTGCCAACTTGGCCAGAACTGGCCATCCCAGCAAATTCAGCCCAAGGGCAGTCTTGCAACTGTTTACATTTACATTTATGGCATTTGACAGACGCTCTTATCCAGAGTGACTTCCAGAAGTGCTTTCAAGTCTCCATCAATAAATACATCCTGATTCTGGTTCACTACATTACGGACTAAGAATACCATCAGTCTTCAAACTCTGTGTGTTTCTTACTATATTACCTCCTAACAGACAACAATATTTCTTTTTTATGAAAAGTGCTAAGTAAATAAGTATTTAAGTACTTTAGGAAAAAGTAGGTCTTTAGACGTCATTTGAAGATGGCCAGTGACTCAGCTGCTTGGACATCTAGGGGAAGTTCATTCAACCATCTGAGTGCCAGAACAGAGAAGAGTATTGATGCATGCCTTCCTTGTACCCTGAGAGATGGTGGCACCAGATTCGTAGAGAGTATGGTACAGTGTGGGGTATGATAAATGATTTGAGGTAAGTGGGTGCTGGTCCATTTTTGGCTTTGTAGGCAAGCATCAGAGTTTTAAATCTGACGCGGACAGCTACAGGTAGCCACTGGAGGGAGCATAGCAATGGGGTGGTGTGGCAGAACTTCAGAAGGTTGAAAACTAGTTGAGCAGCTGCATCCTGGATCAGCTGCAGAGGTCGAATGGTGCTTTAAGGCAGACCTGCCAGGAGTGAGTTCCAGAAGTCCAGTCTCAAAATGACAAGAGACTGAACCAGGATCTGAGTGGCCTGTATGGATAGAAATGGATGAATCCTTCTGATGTTGTAAAGGAAAATCAACATGAGCATGTCAGATTAGCATAAGAGGAAAAGGACAGTTGATTGCCTATGGTTACCCCAAGGTTGCATGCAGTAACTGAAGGTGGGATTAGAGAGTTGTCCAGGGAGACCACACAGTCCTGGCATGTTGGTGAATCAACTGGGATTAACAGCATTTCAGTTTTGCTGGGACTAAGTCTCAGCTGATGAGCCGCCATACATGATGAGATGTCTGCCAGACATGCTGTGATCTGAGAAGAAACAAGAGGATCTGAGGGAGGGAAGGAGAGGATGTATTGGGTGTCATCCGTATAGCAGCGGTATGAGAACCCATGTGAGGCTGTGACCTCACCAAGAACTCGAGTATAGAGCAAGAACAGAAGAGGCCCAAGTACTGAGCATTGTGGAACACCAGTGGAGGGTCTGTGGGGACCAGATACGGATGCCCTTTATGTCACCGGGTATGATCAACTTTCCAGGTAGGAAGCAAGCCACTGCTATGCTGCAACATGAATTCTGAAACTCATGAGGGTCGACAAGAGTTTTGTAGATGACCGTGTCCAACACTGCTAAAAGGTCGAGGAGAATGAGGACTGATGACGGTTGAATCTTCTCAGTGACAGCCAAAAGGGCAGTGTATGTGGAATGTGCTGCTTTGAAGCCAGACTGGTTAGGATCTTTAAGATTCTTCTGTGAGAGGAGGAGAGACAGTTGATTGTAGACAGTGTGTTGCTAACTAACTTCCTTTTACTCAATTCTGATAAGACAGAAATACTTTTGTTAGGATCACGTGTAGCTAGAAATAATCTCTGTTCACATGGTTACTCTGGATGGTCTTTCTGTTTCATCATGTGCAGCAGTAAAAGACCTTGGAGTGATTATTGACTCCAGACTATCATTTGATGCTCATGTAGATAATATTACTAGGGTAGCCTTCTTTCATCTCAGAAATATCTCTAAGGTAAGAAATATATTATCACTACATGATGCAGAGATATTAATTCATGCTTTCGTTACCTCTAGACTAGATTACTGTAATGCCGTACTGTCTGGATGTTCCAGTAGAAACATAAAGAAACTCCAGTTAGTCCAGAACGCAGCTGCTAGGGTTCTAACTAGAACCAAGAAATATGACCACATCACCCCGATCTTATCCACACTGCATTGGCTCCCAGTTAAATCTCGCATAGATTTTAAAATACTATTATTAACCTATAAAGCACTAAAAGGTCTCGCACCACAGTATTTAAGCGATCTTTTGGTCTTCTATGATCCGCCACGCCCACTTAGATCCACAGATGCAGGTTATTTGACTCTACCGCGAATAGTGAAGGCTACAGCAGGGGGAAGAGCTTTCACTCATAGAGCTCCACAGTTATGGAACAGTCTTCCATTTAGTGTTCAGGACTCAGACACAGTCTCTGTGTTTAAGTCTAGACTTAAAACTTATTTATTTACTCTAGCCTACCCTGACTAGACTTTCTATTATGCTAATTCCCAGTCTCAACAATCTTTTCTCTCCCTCTCTCCTTCTGCCGAAGGAGTTTATGGACATGAGTTTATGGAGATGTTGGAGAGCCTGGTCCTTTCTGCTCTCCGGACCTGCATGATCGGTCTCGGAGGTCCTACTTCTGGATGGAGCTCTCATCTACTCCAAATCCAGACTGCTGGGAAAAAGGCTTCTCTGAGCCAAACAGATTACATTTAAACCAATAATTGTCTCTTTAAGAATGTCTGTTGTTACCCAGATGAGGATGGGTTCCCTTCTGAGTCTGGTTCCTCTCAAGGTTTCTTCCTCTTAACATCTTAGGGAGTTTTTCCTTGCTATTGTCGCCACTCAGTGGCTTGCTCAGTTGGGATCATTTCTCACCGTTACTATGTGTATACTGTGTTTATAATCCTGTAAATCTGCTTTGAGACAATGTCTGTTGTAAAAAGCGCTATTCAAATAAAATTGAATTGAATTGTTCAAGGATTTTAGAAAGAAAAGAGAGAAGTGATACCGGTCGGTAGTTGCCGATGTCAGAGGGATCCGAAGTGGATTTCTTCAGGATGGGAACAACCCATGCTCTCTTAAAGGCAGTTGGTACATGACCAGATGATATGGAGCTATTGTTGATAGTCTTGATGAAGGGGAGGAGGTACTGTGAGATGGTCTGGAGCCTTTTAGAAGGGATTGGATCCTCAAATCGGAATGTAGTAGGGTTGCAGGACAAGATGACCTGCAGTATCTCTTCTGTTGCTAGATTATCTAGAGCTGTTAGAGTCCTAACTAGAACCACAAGATACGACCACATTACCCTGATCTTATCAACACTGCATTGGCTGCCAGTGAAATCTCACATTGATTATGACCACTAAATGGTCTCGCGCCACAGTATCTAAGTGACCGTTTGGTTTTCTATGATCCGCCATGCCTACTTAGATCAAAAGATACAGGCTATCTGACGGTACCTCGAATAGCGAAGGCTACAGCAGGGGGAAGAGCTTTCTCTTCTAGAGCCCCACAGTTATGGAACAGTCTTCCAATTAGTGTTCGGGACTCAGACACAGTCTCAGTGTTTAAATCTAGGCTTAAAACGTATTTGTTTCCTCAAGCCTACTCTGACTAGACTTTCTGTTACGCTAAGCACAGTCCTAATAATCTTTTCTCTCCCTCTCTCCTTCTGCGGGCCACACACAATTTTATGGAGATACTAGGGATCCTGATCTTTCTGCTCTCCGAGACCTGCCTGATCCGTTTCGGATATTCTACCTCTGGATGGAGCTCTCATCTACTCCAATTCCAGATTGCTGGGACTACGGCTGATTCTGAGGCCAAACAGACTTCATATAAATCCGTAATGAACTTTTTCACACTATCTGCTGTTACCCAGATGAGGATGGGTTCCCTTCTGAGTCTGGTTCCTCTCAAGGTTCCTTCCTTTTAACATCTTAGGGAGTTTATCTTTTCCACAGTCACCATCGGCTTGCTCAGTTGGGATAAATTTGCACTTTTTACATTTACATTTACATTTATTCACTTAGCAGACGCTTTTATCCAAAGCGACTTACAAATGAGAGATACAAGCAAAGTGATATCAAGCAGGGAACAATACAAGTAGTGCTACTATACAAGATCTATTAATTGAGTACT
>JAFFST010045540.1:10631-27671 GCA_022414735.1 Noturus placidus
CCCCCCCCTTCCCGTGTGTTTTCTCAGGATTATTCGAATGACGACACCAAGCTGGAGTACAATGTGGACGCCGAGAACGGGATCATTATGGAGGGTTATCTGTTCAAGAGGGCTAGTAATGCCTTCAAAACATGGAACAGGTTGGTGTAGAGTTAAAACACAATAGCCCTATTGAGATCGGATTCATTTATCAGGTGTGTGTGTGTGTGTGTATATATATATATATAAAAAATAAAATTTATATAATTTACTATTTTTTTGTTTGTTTTTATCATCTCCTTGGTGATTAAATTTACAGGAAACACGAGTTCCTACTGGCTTTTTTATGAACCCGGATGCTTGTATATGATCTTTTAAGTAACTGGCAGCGATACAACTGGTCATTATTTATTATTATAGAACACTAAAAGTTGATGTTTTGCATATGTGAATGTTTCATACCTGTAGCTACCATTATAATGATTCATTTAGTCAGCCTGTGGGATCTCGCTTTTCTTAATTATTTTATTTTCTTTGTCCTCCATAATATTCTTTCCCAGGTAGAATGTATAGTTGTGTTTTTTGATTTATTTTTTTTTCCATCCAGACATATACGTAGTTGAGTGAAAGCCTCAATTTTTTTTGTTTGCAGTTCAGTAAGTGTTTAATATTTAGAGGAAGGTCACTGGTATATGTATCAGTAGCAGCAGTCAAACATCATTTTTTCCAATGCGAGGTGACTTCTGCATAGATAGTCATGGACATGTGTATCTGAGAGGACTAAAATTGTCAGGCAACCACTGAGTTTGAGTTTCATATAAAAGTTAGAAATTATATAATAAAATAGAAATTACCCCAGGACCCAAAGTAAATTTAACTTGTTTCCGGATACGGCTAATGATTAGCAGTAACTTTGAGTTTTTCAATAGAATTACTACATGGTAGATTAATTGTTAGCTCACTGTGTGTTTGTTTTTCTTTCCAGACGCTGGTTCTCAATTCAGAACAATCAGTTAGTCTACCAGAAGAAGTTTAAGGTTAGTCACATGACTTTTCCTGTCCCATCAGGCTTTAGATACATGTGCTGATTTATTGTAAAGTGCAGTAACCAATAAATTATCCAGTTAGAAGGTTATTTATTTTTAAGTATTAAATATGTGGTTGTCAGTGTGTGAGTGTAAGTTGTTTGTTTTTAACCCAGGATAACCCCACTGTGGTGGTGGAAGATCTGAGGTTGTGTACAGTTAAACACTGCGAGGACATCGAACGCCGTTTCTGTTTTGAGGTGGTTTCACCCACAAAGTGAGTCCAGCTCAACAATAATCACACATACAGAAATGTTCAATATGGTGATATAATAATGATTTATTCAATACACTTAATACAATATACTTTTCCAGAATATTTTGGACATCACTGTATGTTTATTTTTCTAATGATACAATTATATATAGTAAATAAAATTATATCTTTTTATTTATTAATTATTTAATCATTCTAAAATAAGTGTTTTGTAGATAGTAAATAGATTTTCATTGTTAAATATATTTTTTAGATATTAAATGCCAAAATTTAACTAAATTTGAAATTAAATGTTTTTATTTAAAAATTTTATATATCCCCCCCATGTAGTGTTAAATTTGTTACTTTTTGTCAATTTTCTAGATATGTAGATATTAAATAGAATGTTAGTTGTTAGAGAATTTAATTTTCCTTCTTTTTGGGGTAATTTATTTATTTTTTTTATATTAAATAAACGTATAATCAGGGCGTGTCTAAAGTGTATGAATGGGTGTGTGAGTGTGTTTGTGATTGTTCCCTGCGATGGACTGGCACCCTGTCCAGGGTGTACCCTGCCTTGTGCCCGATGCTTCCTGGGATAGGCTCCAGGTTCCCTGTCACCCTGTAAGGGAGTAAGTGGTAGAAGATGGATGGATGGAACGTATAGTCAGTTTTTTAAATGCATTACCTATTTTTCATATTTTTAAATACATGAATAAGGTTTTGCTGGTGTTTTGTTAATAAACCTTTATAACATGATTTATTTTGTATGGTAGAGATCATATCACCCAGCTCTAATGTAAAAATGTAAGCATGTGCGTGTTTGTGTGTACAGGAGCTGTATGATGCAAGCCGATTCTGAAAAGCTGAAACAGGCATGGATCAGAGCCATGCAGAACAGCATCGCTACGGCCTTCAGAGACAGATCAGATGACTCGGAGGTGACTTTGTTTTTTTTTTCCCAAATAGTTTTTTTTTTTTGCTGTTCGTTTTGTACATCGTACAGTGGGGGGAAAAAGTATTTGATCCCCTGCTGATTTTGTAGGTTTGCCCACTAACAAAGAAATGATCAGTCTATAATTTTAATGGTAGGTTTATTTGAACAGTGAGAGACAGAATAACAACAAAAAAATCCAGAAAAACGCATGTGAAAAATGTTATAAATTGATTTGCATGTTAATGAGGGAATATGTTTTTGACCCCCTCTCAATCAGAAAGATTTATGGCTCCCAGGTGTCTTTTATATATGTCTCACTGTATATGTGCATTTAAAAATTGTATTTCTAATAAAAGGAACTAATTTGCTATGTGTCAAAAGAACAAAACACAAAGTTGTGGTTACAGTACAATGTGCTTGACAGAAGTTGGACAGGAAGTCGTCGCCGCCCACAGCAAGTTTGGAGTCAGACCCAAGAGAGAAGAGTCTGAAAGGAGAAGGAGCTTTACAAAAGGTCATGACCCTCGCAGGAAACAGTACATGCTGTGATTGTGGCCAGCCAGAGCCCAAATGGGCCAGCATTAACTTGGGGATCACGCTGTGTATCCAGTGTTCTGGAATCCACAGGTATACAAACTTCTAAACACACACACACACGCACTTCATCAGGATACAGACCTCTCGGTGCATCTGTCAGTCAAATACTTGCATGATGGTGCAATTATAGTACAGTTGTGAACAGAAAGTTTTACCTTTTTACCTGTCTGGACTTTTATCATTTCCATTTTTATCACTTGTTCCCTGTTAGATTTGCAACAAAAAAAACAACCTACAAAACATCATAAACACCGTTTCACCATCTCTTGAGTTTGATTAGAATATTAAAATAAAATGAAACAAAACTAATTGCTAAGAAAAGAATCACCCACTCTGTGTCATTCCTGTATAGTACAACAGTGAATGACTGAGTGGTTTGTCAAGCAGAGTTTCACTATCAAAAGCATAACATCCTCCGTCATGAAGATATTGTGAAAAATAAAGTTGCAGCTTTAACTCTGACTGCTACAGAGCGCTGACACCGGAAACTCCTTCCATAAAAGTTCAATAAAACATCATATTACAGAAAACTTTGCAATATTAATGATTACACGTTTGTTTTTTAAAGCATTCCTTTACGTTGAGAGTCGACCATGCAAGTTAATACGAATGAGCCGATATTAAATAAGTGATGACGTTTGAACGAGCGCATTAATATACACCTGTGATGTGCATCAAACAATTTGCCCACAAGAGAGAATTAGGGAGCGATATCAGCATGGATAGGGTTGAAGTCATTAACAGTAAATGCGCCCTGTGAGTTAGAAATGTCAAACGGCATTTGCTTTTCTCTTCCTTTTTAGGAGTTTAGGAGTACATTTCTCCAAGGTGAGATCTCTGACTCTGGACACGTGGGAGCCAGAACTGCTGAAGGTGAGGAGAGAGATGAGATCACAAGCAGTGCTGTCAGATGGCCACTGGAAACAGTCAAAATTGTTTAGACCAGTATCACTCAAACTCACACTGCGTCTATGTCACAGCTTATCTCTCTCCCACATACACACTCAGTCACAGCCATATGGGGGAAATAAATATTTGAGGGAAATTACCAGCAAGTCTTCATTACTTTCACAATGACATATTACAGAAGCATCCCAAACTGAAATGCTATCTGTTTAGTAACCATGACGATTACGGTCACGATCCCTGATGCAGATTGGGTCGCAGGAGATTTTTACCTCCCACTATTTATGTTGTACTGCTATGCATATAAACCTGATACATATCATATTTAATAATAATTAAGTCCATTAGATTATTATTATTATTATTAAAATTTCATTAGTGTTCATTCAGAGATGCTGCATCCAACACACTGTCATGATAATCAAAACAAAATTGTGATAGTCGTGTAGCTAGAAAAACTACAAAGTACAATATTCATTCTATATTTTGCAGCATCTCTGTAACCTTGCATATGTCAATGTTCTTTAGTTAATGTGCGAGCTTGGAAACGGTGTCATAAATCGGATTTATGAAGCTCGCAGGGAGGAGCTCGGAGCACGGAAACCACAGCCAGGAGACTCGAGGTACACACCATGATTGTATCCGATAAGTCCATTCATCTGATGATTACGTCCTTTAAAGATAGTTTAGGCACATCTGTGTCAGAGAGGACATGTAGGATTCTTATCTGCTGTCTGTCATTTTTCTGTCTATCTCTCTGTATGTCTGTCCCTCAGGCAGGACGTGGAGTCGTACATCAGAGGCAAGTATGTTGATCGGCGGTTTATCAGAATGCCATCGGACGAAGAACTGAAGCTGAAGATCGTGGCTTTGAGTGTAGCGCAGAAAGGACTCGGCGACTCTTCCGAATCACAAACACGACAAGCAACACAACATACACACACACAGAAAACACAACCAGCGTCCGGAGCTTCAGGTCAGTGGAAAGAGAACGTTTACTTTTTAGCTTTTACAAGGAAGATTAATTGGCAGACATGGATGTCTGATGATGGATGCTTTGCAGCATCAAGAACATGCAGGGAAGTAGGAACAAAAAGTACATCCAATGCAAGATCGTTAAGTCAGTCCATACTGGTCATTGCAGAGTTTTTTTTTGTGATTGTCGCGGCCAAAAATTATGATGATTAGGATTATGCTGTGGATGTTTTCAATATTTCTGATGCAATTTATGGAGATTTTTGTGCTTTTTTTTGTTTTTGTTTGTTTTTTGCAAAATTGTTTTGCAGGGTTTTTCGTAATGATGTTTGTTGGTAAATGATACATTTTTTAGCTGTATTCATGTTCGACTCACGTGAATCGAAAAGGGCTTTAACTGAATGTGCGTTGCGATGATGTCACATGACGTTTCTTGGCCCAAATCTGTGGAAAATCTGCAGTAATTTTGGAAAAGTGCGGCGTTTGTGTTTGTTTCTGCGATCACAGAATCTCGACATTTTGGAGGGAATTTTTTAGCTCTTCTGCTAGCACAAAATTTACAATGTCACCTTCAAGAGCAAATGGTCACTAGCCAGATTTATATATATTTTACTGAACACCACAGCTTATAGCTGAAATATTGGCCAATGACTTGCTGGCTTGTTGTAAAGGGTGATAATAAGCTGATCATACACTTGTTTGTTTCCTTTCAGTCTGTGTTAATGCACTTAACCATCTAACCAGCTTGCCATTAAGGACAATTTGACGATATAATATCCATATTGGAATTAATTTTTACACAGTACTCTCACTCTTCTGAGGTGTAGTACAGGTATTCGGATATCGTTTTCTACCATTTATTTTCAATAGCAATGACCGACTCTGATTAGAAGCAGCTGATGTGATGTTAAATTTTGTATCATGTACAGAAAACGGAAGCGTGATCCGGGTAAACGTAGTTTAACTTTATGCAAATGAGTATCAAAATCCCCACTACGTACAAGTGATGAGTGAAAAAATTGTGACTGTACTCGTTATGATGCTGCTTCCTTTTTGCTTTTTCTTCCTCCAGCTATAGTTTTCTGTTTGACCTTCTTCACAATCTTTTCCGCATTTACTAACCTTCCGATCCTCTGACCTTTTGAACTTTGCCCTGTGACCTGGTCTATGCATAGCTGCAAGTGGCCTTGACGTTTCCAGTGAATCTCTCTTCTGTCCTGCTGAGTTAGATTCTCTCTTCTCCTACTTTGATGCGTCTGGCCAGCGCAGTAGTAAGTACAGAACAACTCCCGCTATGAGCTGAGCTTCATCATCCTGCACCACTCTGTGCTCGTCCTCACATTCCTCTTTTGACTTTTTTTTTAACCCTTCTGTGGCTGTGGTGTTCCTTCTTTGGGGTTCATGGCTCATAAACCTGGTGAAATAGCCAGAGATTAGAGTCTTGTGTGAGTAAAATGATTGTGTGTGTGTGTGTGTTCCTCAGTTAAAAGTGCAGAAAGTGGCATCATGAACAAAGCTGATGGAAGCCCCATGGTTGTAAAAACCAGCCATAATCATACAGGTCAGATGGTAACTATTTATATTTATAATGAATTCTCGATTCTGGTTGATTATTTTTCACTTAACAATCTCTAACAATAGAGCAGCTGCAAATCACATGTTTGTATGAATGCACTTCCTTGAATATGTGATTGTTTCTCTAGTAACAGCTCAGTTGGTCATTTAATAAAATGCAGATTATTAGAATCAGAAGAATTGAAGAATACCCATCAGCTTCTTTAAATGACCATTTATCAAAACTTGATGTGTTTTAAGGGGTTCATGTTTAAGGTGGTGTGTATTTTCGTGTGAAATTTCACTCTCGTCTGTTGTGCAAACGTAGATGAGTCTCGGTCTTCCACATGTATCAGTAAGGAGAAGCTGGTTTTCTCTGAGCCAAAGTTCTGTCCCAGCTTGCATCTGTACTGGGCTTCATTCACACGCAGCCTCCCCGATATGGCCGAGGCTTTGGCACATGGGGCAAAGGTGAACTTTATCAACACTGAGGAAGAGAAGAGATCACCGCTGATCATGGCTGTACACGGAGTGAGTTATTTCATTACTCAATAAACTTGAGCGCAGGTCCCGTAAGCTCTGTAATAGCATTTTCCCACTGAATAGCACAGCACGGGGTGTATCCATATCACGTACGACCCATTGCAAAAATGATGGAATCGCCACACTTGGAGGATGCTCACATAGCTTTGTTACTTTGTAGCAAATTAATTAAACAATTTAATTTAATTTGTTTGAGGTATGTTTCATAAAGCCGGAATATTCGGCTACTAAACAAAAATTTTGTTTCATATCTGTGATTTATTTATTTGCTACAAAGTGAAAATGCCGGGTGAGCGTCCTCCAAGTGTGGCGATTCCATTATTTCTGCCAGGGTTTGTAGCACCACCTGTAAAAGGTGGCGTTATCAAGAGTTTATAAGTTGGTGATGAGTGATGGGCACAAAACTGTTCTAAAATACTGTTTGCAATTTAAACAACAAAAAAAAAACAGCTAAATGGCACTAAATAATCACACGCACACAAAGACAGGGGAGCCAATACTTAAAAAAAAAAAAAAATTAAAAAGTGAAAATGCACCAAAGCCAATTTTCGCTTAATAGCTGCATACACTAATACATCGTTGGGGTGCAGATACTTTAATCTTTAATAACAACAAAATTAAGAGAGAGAGAGAGATTTTAATGCCAATCATTTTTGTGAAAATACTGAAATACAATGTTCATGCAATAGCAGTGCACATATTTGGGGTGCCAATACTACAATATACAGTACTTTGAAGTGAGCTTTCACTTCAATATCTGGTAGTGGCAGCACACCCTCAGACGCAGTCCGTAGTGCCAATACTCTTTAGATGCAAATGGAAATCCAAAGAGGTTTCAATGTAGAATTTATCAGCCGATGTTAAATGAAACAAAAACAAATAAATCTTTTACATTCTGCATGTAGGACCTTAAGTCCTGAGCATGCAGACTGTAGGAAGCCATTTCGAATGAAGATGGTGGATTTCAACTTGGCTCACAGATTAGAAATACAAAATGATGGTAAATAGTGACAATTTTGTTCCTGTAGGTTAATAAATAAATAAAATCTGAACCATGAAATTTGACATCTAGGCTCCGCTCACATTGCAGTGAAAGTAAGGATGAAATACAGGATTGTGTGTTTGTGTTTCTCAGGGCTCTCTGGTCACATGTGAGTTTCTGCTCCAGAATTCAGCCAGTGTGAATCAGTGTGACAGTCAGGGCAGAGGACCACTACACCACGCCACCATCCTCGGACACACCGGGTCAGTTTATACACACGCATGCAATCACTAAGAGGAGGGAAATAATGTTTAAAAAAAAAAAAAGACAAAAATGAGTGAATTAGAATAATTTGATTTTCCAATATGTACAGATTTCACTGTATGATCATAAACTAAATATCATGAGCTCTGGCATGATTTATTTACCATAAAGTCATAACTGTACATGGTAATTTAAAATAGGAGAAGGATGATGATTTACTTACTATCTGTCTATCTATTTATCTATATATTTTTTTCATTATTAGTATGTGCAATTTCTATGTATGATTTTATTTTAACCAAAATATTTACGATTATTGTTATTTTTATATAATTTTTATATAATATTTGATATTTATATTAATATATTATTTTATCCTTATATTTTTAGTTATTATACACATAGTAGTGGCACAATCAAGTACAAAAAATTTATATTAAGACATAAAACACACAGCGAGTGGTGGTAAGTGGTTTTGAGGTCCACAGTTTTAGAAGAAATGTCTCGACTGTCTGCATTTTATAGAAGGTATTAAAAAAATAACAATCATAAATGTTCTTGTTGTAAAAACACACTATATGGTGAAATGTGATTTAAAGGTTTTTTTTAATCTTCTGCCTCAGACAGGTGTGTTTATTCCTGAAGCGTGGAGCCAATCAGAATGCAGCAGACATTGAAGACAAAACGCCACTGTCCATTGCAGTGGACGCCGCTAATGCAGACATCGTAACACTGTGAGCGAAACTTGCATACATACGTTTTTTTTTTTGTTTTTTTTTAATCATTCTATTTAGGTTTCAGTTCCCTTTATATTTATGTTTACTCGGTTGAATTTCTGATTATCGTTTAATTTGAATTGTAACTAAATCACGGATTACTGACTGTGTGCCGTCTTTTCTCCTCAGCCTGCGATTGGCCAAGATGAATGAAGAGATGCGAGAGTCAGATGGACCATACACGGGTCTCACAGGTCAATATTCCTCTAACAGTCTCACTGAGATCCAGTACAGGAAGTGTATGGAAGAGTTTATTTTCCTACAGCTTGGTGACCCCTAACAGTGTCATATTTTCTTTATAACCATGCTGCTATGAAATTGGGTGTTGATTATTTTTCTAGAACAGCAGCTCTTACAGTAGTGCAGCTGCAAATCACAGGTTTATACTAATGTACTCGGTCTCATATGTTATTGTTTCTATAGCAACAGCTCATGCACAAGGACTTCACAGCGGACTCTCGGCTTAAACAGATTAAACATTTCTTTGATATGGTGAAGTTTTCTGTAAAGGAGACATTTATATAAGATTTATGGAAGGAGTCTCTAGTGTAGGTTAAGCTGTAAATTTTTACCCAAGATGTAAGAAAATATGTCCGAGGAGTTCATGCTTTCCTGGTTCTTAGTAACAAAACAAACAGCAAGTTGCATTTATTTATTTATTTTTTGTCCTAACTTCGAGAGAAAAAAGGGAGACTGGTGAGGAAACGACTGTTTATAGCTGCTATTATGTAATTGAGAACAGGATCGAAGACCTGGTTATACTTAACGTGACTTTGCTTGCACATATAGAAGAAGCAGTATCGTGAGTGGCATTGTTTACACACTCACCTGCATACTTCATGTACATCTGGAGGATTTACTAGATAACATATCAGAGCAAAAAATCCCGGTTTCCAAGTGGACCTGTGAAATGTTTCACGGTTTTAAGCACAATGATGTCTCTTTAAAATGTTCTGCAGTTGTCGTGATTGTCGTCATGAGCTGCGTCTCAAAACAAAAACTTTTTGATTGACATTTCTAAAAGATTTACTAGAAGATCCAGAGGACTGGTCCAGAAACAAACCTTTCTATTTCAGCATGAGAGGTTTTTAAAATTCAAATTCTAACCATAATATGAAAAACTGGTTAGTGTAAGTACTCAAAACTAACTGGGTAATGATATGATGATACAATATCGATATCATGGTAACTTGGATCACAATACACTTTTCTGTTATATTGCAGGTATCTCTTGGCTATTTCTAACATTTTTACAATAGCGATGACCAACTCTGATTGGATGTTAAAAAATTTTGAACAACCTATGAAATATATATATATTTTTTCTGCTAATAAAATAATGCATTCAAATTATTAGAATTTATAATTTTAAATGTATTTTTCAGTTTAAATTAATTTATTGTTGTAGGCAAATACATTTTGTGTACATACAGTGGGGTCCAAAAGTCTGGGACCGCATTGAAAACTTTTTTCACTTAAGCTTGGAAATATATCCAGAAGGTTTTAGAATTTGTAAATATTTAAAACAAAGAAACTAAATATTCAGTATCTTGTAACGTCAGTAGCATTTAATATTCAACCAGTCCGCGAAGGATTTAGCTGAGGTTTTTATTTTTTTGGTGCTTTTTTTGCTGTCTTTCGCAGTGATGTTTGTTGGTAAATTAGACCTTTTTTTTTTAGCTGTACTCATGTTCGATGCACGTGAATTGAAGAGGGCTTTGGCTGAATGTGGATTGTGATGTCATATGATGTGTCTTGGCCCAAATCTGTGGTAATGTTTCAAAATTGCAAACTCCCAAATATTGCCACATTTGCAATTTGATTTTGCATTTCTACTTTTGCAAAATCCTGGCGGGACTGTTCAAAAGTGTGCAAACTTGAGATATTGACCATAATAACTACTTTGTAGAAAAGGTCAGATTTTCCTCATGCCTAATCTTTTCTATTGTCATTAACGTGAAAAGGAGACATACTAAATACTAGGGGACATACCAAATACTTGGGGACATACTAAATACTAGGGGATGTACCAAATACTGGACATACTAAATACTAGGGGATGTACCAAATACTGAGGGACGTACTAAATACTAGGGTACATACCGAATACTAAATAATAGGGGGCATACTAAATACTAGTGGAAAATACTGTAATACTGAATTGTAAATACTAGGGGACGTACTAAATACTAGGGGACATACTAAATACCAGGGGACGTACTAAATACTAGGGGACATACTAAATACTCGTGGACAATACCGTAATACTGAATTGTACTAGGGGTCATACGAAGTACTAAATACTAGTGGACATACTAAATACCAGGGGACGTACTAAATACTAGGGGACATACTAAATACTCGTGGAAAATACCATAATACTGAATTGTACTAGGGGTCATACGAAATACTAAATACTAGTGGACATACTAAATACCAGGGGATGTACTAAATACTAGGGGACATACTAAATACTCGTGGAAAATACCATAATACTGAATTGTAAATACGAGGGGTCATACGAAATATTAAATACTAGGGGACGTACTAAATACTAGGGGACATACTAAATACTCGTGGAAAATACCATAATACTGAATTGTAAATACTAGGGGTCATACGAAATACTAAATGCTAGTGGACATACTAAATACTAGGTCCCTATTTAAATGTAAGCAAATTTAAGATATTTGGACATACCGAATACTAAATACTCTGAAATTCAAGGAAATGTTTCAAAGATTCTACTTTTCATAATGTAATAATATAATACAAACAATAATAAAAATTATATAATTTGTCGTGAAATTGTATAAAATTAGAACAGAATGTAAAATAGAAGCATTTTTACTAGCAATCTCACTTTTTTGAACCCCACTGTATTATTTGTAAATGCAACTCTAATGTATTCCTGGCATATCTTGTATCATAGAAAGGTATCGTGATCTGGTATTTTTGTCTTTTGGCCCACCCCTAGTTAGTGCTCACTGTCTCGAATAGTGCATACGTTTGTGATTTGAGACACAGCACTAGTTTGTTTTGTCAGTTGCGGTCACATGGTGCTTTACTGTCCTGCTGTTTTCGTTGGTATTGCAGCATGCGGACACATGCGAAAAATTTCTGAGCAGCTCCAAACGACTGCAGGATGCGTGTGACCGCCATTGCGTACGTGTGCTCATAGATAAAGACCATTCAAATTAACATCAAAATGAACTATAAATGGATAAAATTTACAAAATGTCATTTTTAGTAAATACATTATTAATCGTTGTCAAATTGCTGTAAGGAAGAACATACTTTGGGGCATGCGGTGGTAACTAACTCTTCATCTCCCCACCATAACACTCTATTGATAAATTACACACACAGTTTGTGTTTCTTCAGTCCCGGATTGCTGCAGAATAACTCTATTAAAGCACTGCAGACCTGAGGATGAATATAAAGGTTATAAAGTGGCACGTCACCTTATCTGTGTTTAATGTAGTTATCAATGCTGGTCAAAACATTCCTGAGCTGCAACTAGATTTATAGATCTCTATTTAGATATCTTTTATATATGTTGCATCTTCTTTCTGAAGGTGTGTGTATTATTTTAACACTGGTTTGCTATAAATCTGCAATTTTATCATTTTGTAAATTCTGCTGTTTATCCCCAGCAGCACAAAACACACACCACACACAGTGTCTTATTATACCTGAAATTATTTTTAAACCTAATTTATGTATTTATTTTGTTATTTATTTTTATGGTAAGTGATCTTTGCATGTGAAATATTTGTGTGTGTGTGTGTATACATATATTTATTTTAGTTATTTATTAGAGACTATTTAAGACAGTTGAATGTACATTTTTTTATATGTATTATATGAAAAAAAAGTTAGTTTTATGTGCCAAATGAATTATAATAATGCATATTAAACCCAGTTGAGGAATGTTATAAAACCATTTTTTATAAAAATTAGGAAATGGGTTTAATTGATATTTGTGTACATATATGCTTATATATTCTTTTCATTTATTAAGTCTTTTTATTATTATTATTTATTTTGTGACACCAACACATAGTTTGTTTCCGAGATTTCTTTACTAATGTCTTCTCTGACGCACTGTTTTGTGTTTAATGAGTGACGCAAACAAATCCTTTCATATTTATAAAATTATAAGATCCAATAAACATGTCTGTTTCTCTACACACTTCCTCTGCTTCCTGTTTTCATTCCTCTCCTTTTTTCCTCTGCTGATTGGCCGATGAGCTCCTAGATGAGCCCAGGTATGACTTCCTGATGTCCATTTGCCATCTTTCATCTTGTTTTTGCAGAAAGCGTCTGTCCCATTTCCATTTTTAACAGAAGCATATGTTCGTTTGTTTGTTTTATTTATTTATTTATTTATTTATTTATTTATTTATTTATTTGTGTTCCTCAGGTAATGAAACATACCAGGACATTTTCCAGGATTTCTCCCAGATGGCATCAGATGATCCGGATAAACTCCATCGCTTCTGATATTGAGATTTCTTTGCTCCTGTGTTTATCATGCAGCGCAATGAAGGTGTTTTTGTTTTTCATTTGTTTGATCTGGCATGTATTTTAAATTGTACAAAATACAGAAATAATTTTACACCAAAGATAAATTGTTACAGCAAAGTAAACAGTATACCTGATGATGTAATTATCAGTTCTTAGTCCCACAAGTATAAATACTTGTCTCCACATTTATTACTGCATAATCTCAGTTTTATTTTACTCTGTATTTAAACTCCTGCATATTTCATATTCTCTTATCACATTGTTGAAAATTTGGTGTTATGTTTGGGAGAATCGCTCAGTGTATGTGGGATTTAATTAGTTATGTATGAATTATAGCATGTAATTTACTATTCATGTTAATGTTATAGCCATACAGTGCATCCGGAAAGTAATCACAGCGCTTCACTTTTTCCATATTTTGTTATGGACAGCCTTATTCCAATATGGAGTAAATTTTTCCTCAAACAAGACGCCATAATGACAACGTGAAAGAAGTTTGTTTGAAATCTTGAGTTCAAGTGCATCCTGTTTCCACTGATCATCCTTGAGATGTTTCTACAACTGTTTGGAGTCCACCTGTGGTAAATTCAGTTGATTGGACATGATTTGGAAAGGCACACACCTGTCTATATAAGGTTTCACAGTTAACAATGGATGTCAGAGCACCAACCAAGTCATGAAGTCCAAGGAATTGTCTGTAGACCTCCGAGACAGGATTGTATCGAGGCACAGATTTGGGGAAGGATACAGAAACATTTCTACAGCAGTGAAGGTCCCAATGATCAGTGGCCTGCATCACCCGTAAATGGAAGACGTTTGGAACTAGCAGGACTCTTCTTAGAGCTGGACGCCTGGCCAAACTGAGCAATCGGGGGAGAAGGGCCTTAGTCAGGGAGGTGACCACCCTAAGCACACAGCCAAGATAACAAAGGCATGGCTACAGGACAACTCTGTGAATGTCCTTGAGTGGCCCAGCCAGAGCTCAGACTTGAACCCGATTGAACATCTCGGGAGAGATCTGAAAGTCTGTGCATAGACGCTCCCCATCCAACCTGATGGAGCTTGAGAGGTCCTGCAAAGAAGAATGAGAGAGACTGCCCAACAATAGGTGTACAAGCTTGTAGCATCATTCTCAAAAAGACTTGAGGCTGTAATTGGTGCCAAAGGTGCTTCAACAAAGTGAGCAAAGGATGTGAATACTTATGTACATGTGCTTTTTTTTTGTTTGTTTTTGTTTTTTATTTTCAATAAATTTGCAAAGATTTCAAACAAACTTCTTTCACATTGTCATTATGGGGTCTTGTTTGTAGAATTTTGAGGAAAATAATGAATTTACTCCATTTTGGAATAAGACTAACATAACAAAATGTGGAAAAAGTGAAGCGCTGTGAATACTTTCCGGATGTACTGTAGATTTGACTCTGTTTCTTTTTGTTCGTTGGTTTTAGTGCTGTTGCATGTTTTCCTTTATTTATCATATCATAATTTTCAGTTCAGTTCATCATCAGGGTCTGTTTTTATTTTAAATTATTTATTTATTATTGGTTTTTTTTCTCACTATACCAGTAAGTTCTGAGCGTTTGATCAGCATGGAGCTGTAATGTTTATGTTTATATATATATAAATTTCAGATTTTTTTTTTTATTTCTTTAAAGGAATCTGTCAGAACCTGGTGCTTTAAAAAAAAAAAAAAAAAAAAAAAAAAAAAGTAATATAACCGATACTATTTCACAGGAGTCTGGGTGTTAAACATTTTATGCTAAAGGAACTTAGCTTTGTGTTTTGAATATATTTAGATTTATTTTATGCAAATGAGATGCAAAACTCTTTTTGCTTCCCTCATAGTTAATTTTTTTGTCTTCCATGTTTTACCTTTCTTTAACTTTTGTGCTAAAGAATTTTTTTCTTTTCTTCTTTACTGTCTCTTAAACCATCTGCCTTTTTTCCTCATTTTCTTCTTTCTTTGTTCCTTTGTGTTGTACCTCATTTATGTGGTGAAGGCATTATATTTTCAGATTGCTCATCTGTGTGTCCAGCCGAGATTCTTTTTAGATCAAAATCTTCCAAATAAGTGAATGATTTTGATTTGGTGAAGTGATAAGATTTTGGTATTGATCCAAATAAGATCAGTCACAGCAAAGACGTGTGAAGTAAATTTTATTCAATAGCTTCATATCGTTGAAATAAAATTTAAGGGTAATTCAGACATACAGATTAGTCATAAGAAGCACTAGACTTGATGGCAGTGGAGGTATCCCCGTTCTACTTGTTTTCTCTTCATCGTTCTCACTTCCTTTTGTTCTTTTTCTTTCTTTTTGTCCGTCTTTTTGTTTCTTTCTTACTCTTTTCCTTTCGCTTTCTTTGTTCCTTTCTATTTAACTTCCATTTGTCTTCTTTTGTTTCTCTCTATTCTTTCACCTGGATTAGGTCGTCATTAGAATTAAACTGAATTGTATAATGCTCAGTGTAGATATGTGCACTTGTATTAAATTTTCACTGCATTATGCTTTTCTTTTTGATGTAAATTGTGTATACATCTGCTTTATGTGCTTAAATGTGAAATGGTGGTACTTTAAATGAATTGCTCTGTGTTTTTTTTTTATTATTGTGATGGTTAGATTCCTGTAGATGCTGAGGTTCAGTTGAGGAAGAAACTGTATGATTTCTGTATGATTTTTATATAAAGCATTTTATACACCTGGCCATAATTATATGCACTGCTTTATAATTATTTTCATCATCAGCCATAGTGAGGCATGGACTCCACAAGACATCTGAAGATGTGCTGTGGTATCTGGCACCAAGATGTTAGCAGCAGATCCTTTAAGTCCTGTAAGATGTGAGGTGGGGACTCAGTGGATCGGACTTGTTTGTCCAGGACATCCCACAGAAGTTCGATGAGATTGAGATCTTGGGAATGTGGAGGCCAAATCAACACCTTCAATGCATTGTCATGTTCCTCAAACCATTCCTGAACAATTTTTGCAGTGTGGCAAGGCGTTTTATCCTGCTTAAGGATGACAAGGATGCCATGAAGAGGTGTACTTAGTCTGTAACAATGTTTAGGTAGGTGGTACATGTCAAAGTAGCATCCACATGAAGGGCAGGACCCAAGGTTTCCCAACAGAACATTGCCCAGAGCATCTCCCTTCCTTTGCCAGCTTGCCTTCTTCCCATAGTGCATCCTAATGCCATCTCTTCCTCAGGTAAGCGACACACACATCCCACCCGGCCTTTGGCATGATGTAAAAGGAAATGATTCATCAGACCAGTCAACCTTCTTCCATTGCTCCATAGCCCAGTTCTATTATACCATTCATGGTATAAGGCTATGCTATTCAGGCTGCGCTAGCCTTTGCTCCTCAAGCGCATCACTGAGCCTTGGGCATCCATGAGCCTGTCACCAGTTCCAAAAGTTGTCCTTCCTTGGACCCCTTTTGGTAGGTACTAACTGCTGGATACACCTGCCTTTTTGGAGATGCTGTGACGCAGTTGTATGTGTGTGTTTATGTATGTGTGTACATATATATAAAATATACAGTGCCTTGCGAAAGTATTCGGCCCCCTTGAATTGTTCGACCTTTTGCCACATTTCAGGCCTCAAACATAAAGATATAAAACTGTAATTTTTTGTGAAGAATCAACAACAGGTGGGACACAATCATGAAGTGGAACGAAATTTATTGGATATTTCAAACTTTTTCAACAAATAAAAA